>JASDQU010218017.1:1618-18087 GCA_032191745.1 Picea mariana | reverse complement strand
ATTAATAAAAATAAAACTTCCAAACTATGAATCAATAGTATAACAGAAATAAAGGTCGTTTCTAGTAGCTGAGTCAAATTTAAAGCAGACGACGCATGGAATGAAGAAAGAAAAAGAAGCATATAGTTGTATAACAAATGTGAAGCATCAATTAAAGAGGAATCTCATTTTATGCTAATAGAAGAAAGAGAGATGATAACTTTGAAAAAGTGTACAATTTCAGAGTTCTAAAACGTTCATAGGTCTTATATCCGTTGATAGCTGATACAGAGGAAAAACTACAAACAGTTAGATAATCTGACTGTTCAATCACCACAATAGAAGTTGCATCATGAAAGCATTCATCGAAGGTATGAAAAAAAAGATGGAATGACAAAGAAACACATAACTCGGGTTTGACAAGATTTGGAATCTTCAATCTATATTGTATTAATTCTGGCAAAATGAAATTTTCTCTTTACAATCCCATCCAAAAAAAGCCTCGTCTTAGTCTTGAAAAGTTATATTTATACAAAACTATCAATCTTAAGACGATTGGTGATTTCCTAATTCCTAGTGACTAACTATTTCTTAAAAAATAGATGAGAAACCGGTTGCATGATCTTCTCCATTTTTCTGTTTTCTTGGAAGTAATTTTTTTCCAAATGATACTTTTACTTTGTTGATGACTCTCCTTCTTTTGATCCAATATATTCAATGCATCTCTCCAGGAACTGTGTAAAATTTCTGGGGGGTTCTGGAAGGTCTTTTGCTTCGAACAGATAAACCTTTCTCTGAGTCTTGGAAAGACGAACTTCAACTCCTTTATCTGTTTATCGACTTTAGTTTTAAGTTGGGCTCAACTAACAACCTGTCTATTAGGGTGACATCCATTTCTCTTAGCTGTGAAATTTCTATTTGAATTTCACTCAAATTTTCTCTAAAATTTAATTGATGTCTTACAATATTAATCTGTCCCAGAATTCCTATACAATTGCCTTTTCCAATGTTTAACGACCTTTTGTCTAAGAGATCAAAAACTTCTTCGCAGTCATCTCTGATTTCCTTGACTATTCTTTTGTTTTCAGTTATGTTGGTTTCCCATAGCTTGAGCATGATGTCGCCTCTGATTTGCTCTGTGGCTGATATTTTCGTAGTTTTGGATGTCTCTTCACTTGCCGAATATATGATTGCCTTTTGGAGAGTAACCCTTGTTGCTTTGGCTTCTTTTTCCTTCAAGATAATATTATCAAAGGCATTACCTGCTTCTTGAAAGTAACTCTGAATAATCTCTATCTTGGAAATCGATTTCTGTTGTTCAACTTCTATTTTTGAATGCATTTCCAGTGACTGGGCCTGGAAAGCTTTCAGATCTATGACCTGACCTTCCATCAAATTTAATCTAGCCTGTAATTGTTCTGCATGCTCCTTTTGCTGAGCAACCTGTACCTGACTTTCTTGTATCTTCTGGTTCATTTCGTCCAGGCTTCATTTGAGTAATTGAATTTCTAGCTTTTCGACAGCCCTGGTCTGCTCCCAGCTTTTACTCACCTCTTCTCTGATGTTCTCCTCATCATTCTTTAACTGATCTTGTAATTGAGCTATCATGTTATTACTCTTCTTTATCCTCGTTCTCATGTTTCCCACGGTAAAAAAGTTTGTTGTTGCCATGGCTCCCATGGAACCTGCTATCTCTGTAGTGAAATCCTCCTCCTCCAAATTATGTCCATCTATCAAGACTTTATGTTTTTTTACCATACTCCCCTCCTTCATATGCATCTCTTGTTTCAGGACGGCCTTCCTTTTTCTGCTGAAAAAATAATCAGAAGGAGGAATCTCATCTATGGGGATAGAGGTGAGGTCATCAACAAATAGAGCTCATGTCTGTGGGAATCCAAAAGCGAACTGTAAGGGGGTTAAGGAAGCTATGGGACTTCCTAGCTCTGTAGATCATTTCCCTCCTATTGCCTTAGGCGTATTGACATCAACACCAGGTGATGAAGGGGGAGTAAGCTTACTGGACTTGGGAGGTCTTCCGAACCTTTTCTCTACTTCAGTCTCTGATTTTTTTGTCTGTAAGGTCTTTTTGTTTTGTGGGGGCCTTTCCGTTTCCTGTGGGACTTTTTCAGGATTGCCCTTCTTCTGTGCTTCCTATTCGAAGCCTGGGGGAACATTTTCTTGCTTCTGGGGGAGGGTGATTGCTTCTCCTTGCAGTACTTGGGGCAGACCACTCCGTCTATGCTTCTGAAAGGTCTGAAAGCTAGCTTGCAGGTCGGACGACAGTGTCTATACTCATTCTAACACCTCTTTATAAGTCTTAGTCCCTTTGAACATGTCATCCCAAGGGGACTCCTCATGCTCATATGCTTTCATATTGCAATGTATCAAGTGTTTGTTCACTAGTTGATAAGGGTCATGCCTTTTGTACTCAATATTTAACAATTTGACTTCTTTGAGTGCTTCTGCTTCCACCTTGGAATGGCCCAAGTTTTGTAATGAAAATTTCCCAATGTGCACAGGGAAGATTGGCCAGGACTTCTTTTGAGCCGCCTTTAGCTCTATTCAGATACCGCCTTTCACTATTTGGTGTGCTACTTCCCTACACACAAGTCTGTCCAGGAGGAATTTTGGAAGCGCATGAGGGGGGATTGAGCACCCATAAACCTTGATGTAGGAGAAGCTTTCTTGAATGAACCAGTCTGTTATTGGCTTGAGGTTTTTTGAAACTGTTTCAGAAATGCAAGGAGGGTCACAGCCCAAAAACATTTTATGTATTGGTATTACCACGAAATGACAAATTTCGTAAAACGAAGTTTTTGCGTTTTCTTCCCACAGCTCAGAGTGATACTCGTGAATGGGTTCGAGGCAGGTTATGTTCCAACTCCAATTCATCGGGGGGAATGGAGTCATAAAACAAATTGCATCCATGATGTATGCCGACATGTAAAAGGCCACTGGTTGACCTCGGGATCTTGCAACTTTGTAATCTGAAACCTCTTTGGCTATGTTATCAGATAAAATCTTGTCCCAGTTGAAACTATATCCTTCTGATGCTTCCTCTAAAAAGGGCACCCATTCTGCGGGGAAATGACAGGGATTCTTTTTGCCGAAGAGTCTACACAGCATCATGGCTACATAAACCATGTACTCATTCAAAGAAGTTGTGGCATAAATTCTGTGGGTATCAGCCCTAAATTTTGATGGACATATCCACCAGCCTTTGATTAAATCAAGGTAAGTTTGGTATGACTCAGTGCATTCCTTTCTCTGAAATTCAGCTATAAATTCGGCATTGTAAATGAATTTAGGATTGGGTGAGAGTTTGTACATAACCTGGATATGTTCAGGTCTGAATGAGCCGATAATGACCGCTTGATCATTTAAAATGCTTCTCGTTGGAATATCAGTCTTCTCTAAATCCCAACTAATCATGTCGTTGTACGCCATGAGCCGTGGGCATGCTGCAATCTTGTGAAGTTTTTATTCTGCTATGTCCCGAAGGTGATTCTCAGAATCATTAGGGGAATTTTTTATCTCGTAGTCCAGATTTTCATAGATTTGTCTCTAGGATTTGATCGAGTCGATAACATGTGGCGTGGTGTCGAATATGACATCTCCCTCTGGGCTGGAAATCTCAGTTGTATCTTCACTCTTCTTGGGTCCCTTCTTTGGTGCCATAACTTTCGTATTAGAACGAAAACCTATCACAGAAGAGAGGTGCATAAGCTCGGCTGGATGCAACTTATTTCTGATAGAAATAACAAGAATAAGGTTCAAAACACAGACCTTTAATTTTCCTTTAACTCATTTTATGGTGAAAGCACTGACGCAGCTGCCAAGAATTTAATACCTTTAATGCAAAGAATATTTCTGAGATACGCATTTGTGTCACAGCAATCACCAGCGATCCGTTATTAATATGGTCGTATTTCAGCGATCCTAAAATCAAAATTCGAAAGATCTCGTTCAACGGAACCCGAAAAATGAAAATACCTAAGAAGTTTAATTACCATTAAATGTGTTTTTAAAACAAAGTTAGTTCATTTTAAGCATTGATTTTGAGTCGAGATTTCGCGTTTCGGGGTTTTAGGGATCTTGCTTACACGAGGTATGTCGCCACTAAATCCCGAATCTCGAAATCACGATGGGATTAGTTTAAGCCTTAGCTTTGGTATTGAGTCGGGACTTCGCATTTCGAGGTTTTGGGGATCTCGCTTACACGAGGTATGTCGCCACTAAACCTCGAATCCTGAAATCGCGATGGGATTAGTTTAGGCCTTACTTTTGGTATTGAGTCAGGACTTCCCGTTTCAGGGATCTCACTTACACAAGGTATGTCACCACTAAACCCTGAATCCCAAAACCGCGATGAGATTAGTTTAGGCCTTAACTTTGGTATTAGTAATTTAAATAATCAGGATCAAGAACTAACTTCCATTTTTTTTGGGAAATCGGGGATTGGTATTTCGCGATTCGAAATGTATTGAAAACGTATTGTTCTGAGTGAACCTGAATCCCGAAAGGTTAAAAGATTGTTAATTAACTATTTTAGGGTTTTAATTTATCGTGATTAAAAGTACTTTACAGAACGTGCATCGAGACTTTAAAAACACTTAAGCTTTCTGCCTTTTATCATTAAAAAATAAAGCCATTTTGGGATTTCGGTACCGGTCTTTTGGGACTGATAGCGAGGATTATACCTTATGAAAAGCCGAATCCCGGAAAAGAAAAGTTTTAGTCTTAGAGATAAAAACTTTAAGACTTGGTTTCAACAGAGCCAATTTTGCAGCGGAAGGTGACACTGCTCATGACATTGATTCCTTCACTGCTTCCATCTCTCTCACTGTTCAGATCAATCCCACTGAATCCAAACGCAAGCTATCTCTCTTATTTTCCCAAGCCCTCCCGTGAGGGAGTTAGGCCAGGTCCTGCTCTGATACCATGTTGAATTTTCAAGAGAGATGATATATATATATATATATAATTTAATATGCAATTTAGGATCACAATTGAAAGATAGATATCCACAGAACAACAAGATATATCCTCAGGGAAACCCTCAAGGGGGAGAAAACCCTACAAACTTTCCTCAATATAGATTCCTCCAACATGTACAATGTCATACAATGCTCTTTCACAAAATCAAGACCAAAGAGACCTAGACAAGAACCAATAATAACCTCCTAGATAAGTGTGTATAATAACCTCCTAGATAAGTGTGTATTATTCTCTTGTACTTGTATTCAATGAGTGATAAAAAAAAATGACTGATATAACCTCTATTTATACTCAAACCTAAAAGAAATGACTTATCAATAAACCCTTTCACAATTACACTTAGGAATAACTTCCAAAATTACATAAAATCTCAACACAACGCCCCTCATTGTAGGAGAGTTTTGGCTACATAAGTTTGTATCACCATAGGAAATTTCTTGTATCACCATAGGAAATTTCTTATAATGTTGTTTTCACAAGCAAATTTTTGTGTAGTTTTTTAGTTTTGTTTTCATGGCACCAAAGCAATAATATCCTTGAGACTATGAGAGACGAGTTTTTTTATTAGGTAAAAGAGAGAGAGTTGTATTGATTATTTAATCTATATCAATTTTCACTTCTCAAAATTTTTTTTATAAATGTTCAAATCGATTTAATGTTACTTTTCTTATAAACCATTTTTAATATTATACTATTTTTAAAAAAGAATATGAGCTAATTTATAGTTGATTTAGTGTTAATTATTGTTGGCACATTTAAATTTTTGGTTTTCTGCAACTAAAAGGCGGCGAAATGTTTGTAGTTTTTAGCTGTCGAAATTTTAGAAATCTGTTGCAACTAAAAGGCGGCGAAATGTTTGTAGTTTTTAGCTGTCGAAAGTTTCCAAATGGCTACTTGTTCCATTAAATGATTTTTCCTGTCAAATGAAAACGCCACGCTTCAGCTTGATCCAGATGTTATCAGAGTGGCATAATCAGGGTTTTGGTATCTTTCTTTCATTTAGAAATTTCTTGAAAAGAAAATTTGGTATCTTTCTTTCATTTAGAAATTTCTTGAAAAGGAAAAGCACGAGGGCCAAGCATACGATCCAAGTCCAAAAGCCTATCGCACCTAGCGCCGACCTCCATGCATAGCATCGGGCTCATCATCTAAATGTTATGGATTTAGTGCCATATATGAACACCAAAACACATCATTGCCTCACCAATGTGGGATCAGTCCCAAAACTCAAAAAATATATAAAAACGCAGTGATAAAACCACAGCGCTCCATTTGTCGATTTTGCTTTAAGAGATTAAGGGTGAAACGCAACTCTGCAGATGTCGGGGTAAGCAACAGGTGTCAAAGGGTGCACAGATGTTAGCCAAAGCAGCGAGAGCTCACACTCAAAGGCCATAGCCATGCAATTGATCAAGTCTTAAGGTGTCAAATGCCGAAGGACGCCCAGCCACGAGTTTAATGTTAAAGGGAAAGTGTAACAGAGACTTCATTGCATATGTGAAGGATATTCTACCTATTTGGTTATGTGCAGAGGTTGTCTTCTTTGTTTTCTTATGCAGAGTAAATGACTAGTGAGTTTGGTGATCGTTAGACAAAGGGAATAGGTGGTGAATCAATTCCAGATTTTGGAGCCGCATCATATGCTAGAAGTGAATGATATTCCAAATTTGACTCTAAGTTTTGCACCGTGTGATATGAAGTACAGTGAGTTTACTCCATGTGAGGACCTTGAGAGATCTCTCAAATTTGACAGAGAAATGCTCAGATACAGAGAGCGCCATTGCCGAGAAAAGAAGGACTTATTTGAAATGTCTTATTCCTTCCCCGCCAGATTATAAGAATCCATTTTCATGGCCCAAAAGTCAAGATTTCGCCTGGTTTTCCAATGTACCACACAGAAAAATCAGTGTAGAGAAGGTTGTGCAGAATTGGTTTCAAGTTGATCAAGATAAATTTCACTTCCCCGGTGGCGAAACCATGCTTCCGCATGGAGCCGATGCTTATATTGAAAATAGCAGTAAACTAATTCCTTTGACTGAGGGATCAATCAGGACTGCCATTGACACTGGCTGTGGGGTTGCCAGCTGGAGTGCTTACTTGTTGAATAGGAATATTTTTGTCCTTTGCACCACAGGATTCATATGAGGCACAGGTGCAGTTTGCTTTAAAGCGTGGTGTTCCAGCTATGATTGGGATCATGGCATCTCGCTGGCTTCCATACCCAGCAAGAGCTTTTGATATGGCTTATTGCTCAAGGTGTCTAGAAACCATGCAGCAGCTAAGTTTCAAGATGAGTTTTAAAAGAAGGAAAGCATGTTGGAAAGGCGCAATCACTTACAGGAATTGGCATGCCTGTAGCGACCATACATCAAAAAAACACTGACTGCTAGCGCTACGGACTAAATTACATACACACAATAGCTGGCAGAGTATGCAGAACAGTCCCAACATTTCAGGCAACCTTTCGGGTAGCAGTTATAAGAGCAGCTGACAACTCTACCTTCCGCAGATTCGAAACATTCAAAACATCATTTCCAGATATTGATCATTTTCTATTAAAACAAATTCCTTAAAATTAGGAAGTTAGTTAGACATGTGTCATCACATTTGTAATAGTGTCTATTTTTAGAAACAGAGGTTAGGATGACTCGAGATTTTGGAGGGCTGAGGGGATTCTTTTTCTATATATGCAGATGTAGAAGGCAAAAAATGGGTTGGACTCTGAGGAAAAGAGCTATGGCACTCTGTGTAAATTTATAAATACTTAATCCATGATGCAGAGAGATGGCCCTTTTTGATGACTGAGATTCATATGGTGACTGTAGGAAGTTTGTTATTTTCTCTTGTCGTGTTCATTTCCATTGCATTGTTCAAACTTCGGTCCAGTATTTCACTGAGAGTTTATGTCTGGAATCCATTCATGTTTTAATGCTCCATTCATGCAGTGGGTACTTTCATTTGTTTTGTATATTTCCGGTACGAAATTCATCCATGTTAGGTGCTTCGTATCAGTGATTTCCCTTTACGTTTTCTCCTCTAAAGCTGCAGCAAGAATTCGTCCCTGTTAGGCGCTCTTGTGGCAGTGGGCTTCTTTTCCTTCTACTATCATATCTCATGGTTTTATTGCTGAATACATCACCTACACAATGCCTCTGTCCTCTCTAAAGATGCGATATTGTTAGTGGCATTCTGTTGTTTAGAATTTGACTCCATTGCCCAAGGATTCTCTCTACTTTTTCTCCAACCAACATTTTTAAATTGATTTTCTTCCGTTTATTAAAATCTGGTCCCTGAGCATATTTCGAAGCAGCCACCGTAGTGACATTGGGTGGGAGTTTGAGGAGAGAGCCCTCTTTGGACTGAAGGAGGCCAGCCTTACAGTCTGAAGATTGGTTGAAATAGTTACCTCGGGATTCACTTGTATGCAACCCAAGTCAGTTCCGAGTGTTAACATTTTGGCCCCGTTGCCGGGGAAGTAATGCTATCCTCCTCCTCGGGAAGAACGACATTGTTGAAGTTCTAAGGTCTGTTTGAGCAGCAGACAGTAGACATGTTGAAGTTCTAAGGTCTGTTTGAGCAGCAGACAGTAGACACATATTTGGTTGTATTATGCTCTGGTGACTCCACTCATCAGAATTTCAGTTCGAAGGTGACTCCACTGGGAAGATTGGTGAATCCATGTTGAAGTTCAGATTTTGAAGGTTTCATGGCGACTCTACTGACAGCAGGTCTTATGTTTCGAGGCATTCATTTATGACACCACTGTTTCAAGATGGCCTCATTGTTAAAAAGATAGTGAGGTGAGAGAGGCCTTGTGGGATTTTTCTTCTCATGAGAATGAAGGAATAGAGAGTAATCACCTTGATGGACAGCAGATCATAGCCTCTTCTTTGAAAATAGTGAGATGGATCGAGACCTTGATGCAGGCAGCCACGATTCTTCTCTAGAAACTGATGAAATTGATGAAAGATCGGAACAATCTATTCAATTGTTTGATGTGCATGATCAAGATGACTACATGGACAGTTATCCTGAGCAACCAAATAGAGGCCATACAACAGGACAAATCAACTTTCAACCAGTCATGGAGAAAAATTAGTTTGCAGCTCATAATTTCATCATTGCAAACCAGGAAGACAGTGAGTCTGATGAAGGTTATACCCTGCCTCTCTGCTTTGAAGCATTTTACATAATGAGGAGAGGTTTTAAGGTTATGAATGGAGAATTTTTAGATGTTTTGCATGAGTACCTATTCTTCCATCATGAAAAGGGGACACATGACATGGGCAGTTGTCATACCACACAAGAAAACACACATTAGGTAACAATTTCTCCATTGACTGTAATTACAAGTGAGCGGGACTTATATGATGAGTTTCATAATGATTTTCCTGAATTTGAAGAACATATGCATCATTTATGTCAAGAGCCAGGTCCCCAAGAGAAAGATAAGGATGGGCAGTCCATCATTTTCCTATCTACTCCTTTTTCCAATTCTTTAAGTCGAGAGGTCATCTTAGGGTCAGCTCATCTTAGGGTCAGCTTTATTTTATTTCATCATGAGGATAGTGTTGCAGCTTGTCATGACCAAATGCCTAACTTACCAGCTATTGTACTAAGCCCTCCTATTGTTAATGAACCAGTGTGCCATGATTTACCAATTTATGATGACTATGAGGATGTTTTCGCTGAACAACTAGTTGTCCCAGCTGTTTTGCTAAGCCCCTCTGCCATCAATAACCAAATGGTCACTGATTTACCTATCTATGATGAATATCCCTCACAGTCAGGTGATGAGATAGAAGAATGCATTTTCCCAAATACTTCTAATTGTGAAACAAGCTGTCAGTACCCTATGCCCCTTGAAGACACAAGCTCAAATTCCCTAGATAGTCGTGATCAATTCCCTAGATAGTCGTGATCATATGTCAAGTAAGCTGATGAGAGAGGTTGAAATGAAATAAAATCAAGCATTCATGAACCTTATGCCTGATATACATGATGACAGCTTCGTGCAATGTTACGAGAACAACTTGTTTTCCTACGAAGATCCTTTTGCAAGATGCTTGGAATCAGTAAGTTGGCCTAAGATTTCAAATTTTGCCAATGTTAAACTTGTTTCCAAGTTCTTTTCTGAGTTATCATCAAGTAGATCTTTCAATTTCCTGTTGAAGAAGCATTTGCAAGAAGTTCAGTCAGTGGACAAGATGCTTGCATGGCTCCACTGGATTTTTCATTTCACTTGATCAAGCAGCTCAGGGGTCAGCTTAGGGTAGGTAGGTTGTGTGAATAAGCTCGGTATTGAGAGCATTTCTTTAGCAATTTTCCAGTTTTGATTTTCAGCATAAGTTTCTAGTTTTCAGTTTGCAGCAATGTACAGATTTGGGTTTTCAGTGGAAATTGGTCATTCCACAGCGCCTTTACATAGGAAACATGGATTAGTGCTACAGACTGAACAAGGCACACATAAGGTTTGGGATAGCCCAATGGTCAAGCACATAGTCTGCGAGATCTTTGTCGCCTCAGATGGAGGATGCCATCCCTAGTTGGAGGGAATGTTGGCACATTTAAATTTTTGGTTTTCGGCAACTAAAAGGCAAAATGTTTGTAGTGTTTAGCTGCCGAAAGTTTAAACATTTGGTAGCCAAGTGGCTATTTGTTCCATTAAATGAATTTTTCCTGTCAGATGAAAACGCCACGCTTCCAACTTGATCCAAATCTAAAGTTTGAAACAGATGTTATCAGAGTGGCATAATCAGGGTTTTGGTATCTTTATTTCATTTAAAATTTTCGATAAAAAGGAAAAGCAGGAAGGCCAAGTTTCGCTCCTGCTGCAAGTCTTCGTACCCACACAAGAAAGTCACATAGTACCAAGCATACGACAAGCTCCATGCATAGCCCCGGGCTCATCATCAAAATGTCGTGTTTCTAGTGCCATATATGAAAACCAAAATACATCTTTGCCTCACCAATGTGGGATCAGTCCCAAAACTCAAAAAATATATAAAAACGCAGCGATAAAACCACAACGCTCTATTTGTCGGTTTTGCTTTAAGAGATTAAGGGTGAAACGCAGCTCTGCAGATGTCGGGGTAAGCAACAGGTGTCAAAGGGTGCGCAGATGTTAGCCAAAGCAGCGAGAGCTCACGCTCAAAGGCCATAGCCAGGCAATTGATCAAGTATTAAGGTGTCAAATGCCGAAGGACGCCCAGCCACGAGTTTAATGTTAAAGGGAAAGTGTAAACAGAGACTTCGTTGCATATGTGAAGGATATTCTACCTATTTGGTTATGTGCAGAGGTTGTCTTCTTTGTTTTCTTATGCAGAGTAAATGACTAGTGAGTTTGGTGATCGTTAGACAAAGGGAATAGGTGGTGAATCAATTCCAGATTTTGGAGCCGCATCATATGCTAGAAGTGAATGATATTTCAAATTTGACTCTAAGTTTTGCACCGTGTGATATGAAGTACAGTGAGTATACTCCATGTGAGGACCTTGAGAGATCTCTCAAATTTGACAGAGAAATGTTCAGATACAGAGAGCCGAGAAAAGAGGGACTTATTTGAAATGCCTTATTCCTGCCCCGCCAGGTTATAAGAATCCACATTCATGGCCCAAAAGTCGAGATTTCGCCTAGTTTTCCAATGTACCACACAGAAAACTCAGTGTAGAGAAGGCTGTGCAGAATTGGTTTCAAGTTGATCGAGATAAATTTCACTTCCCGGTGGCGGAACCATGCTTCCTCATGGAGCCGATGCTTATATTGAAAATAGCAGTAAACTAATTCCTTTGACTGAGGGATCAATCAGGACTGCCATTGACACTGGCTGTGGGGTTGCCAGCTGGGGTGCTTACTTGTTGAATAGGAATATTTTTGTCCTTTGCACCACAGGATTCATATGAGGCACAGGTGCAGTTTGCTTTAAAGCGTGGTGTTCCAGCTATGATTGGGATCATGGCATCTCGCTGGCTTCCTTACCCAGCAAGAGATTTTGATATGGCCTATTGCTCAATGTGTCTAGAAACCATGCAGCAGCTAAGTTTCAAGAAGAGTTTTAAAATAAGGAAAGCATGTTGGGAAGGCGCAATCACTTACAGGAATTGGCCTGTCCGTAGCGACCATACATCAAAAAAACATTGACTGCCAGCGCTACGGACTAAATTACATACACAGAACAGCTGGCAGAGTATGCAGAACAGTCCCAACATTTCAGGCAACCTTTCGGGTAGCAGTTATAAGAGCAGCTGACAACTCTACCTTCTGCAGATTCAAAACATTCAAAACATCATTTCCAGATATTGATCATTTTCTATTAAAACAAATTCCTTAAAATTAGGAAGTCAGTTAGACATGTGTCATCACATTTGTAACAGTGTCTATTTTTAGAAACAGAGGTTAGGATGACTCGAGATTTTGGAGGGCAGAGGGGATTCTTTTTCTATATATGCAGATGTAGAAGGCAAACAATGGGTTGGAATCTGAGGAAAAGAGCTATGGCGCTCTGTGTAAATTTCTAAATACTTAATCCATGATGCAGAGAGATGGCCCTTTTTGATGACTGAGATTCATTATGGTGACTGTAGGAAGTTTGTTATTTTCTCTTGTTGTGTTCATTTCCATTGCATTGTTCAAACTTAGGTCCAGTATTTCACTGAGATTTTATGTCTGAAATTCATTCATGTTTTAATGCTCCATTCATGCAGTGGGTACTTTCATTTGTTTTGTATATTGCCGTTATGAAATTCATCCATGTTAGGTGCTTCGTATCAGTGATTTCGCTTTACGTTTTCTCCTCTAAAGCTGCAGCAAGAACTCGTCCCTGTTAGGTGCTCTTGTGGCAGTGGGCTTCTTTTCCTTCTACTATCATATCTCCCGGTTTTATTGTTGAATACATCACCTACACAATGCCTCTGTCCTCTCTAAATATGTGATACTGTTAGAGAGGGTGGCAGGGGTGGCATTATGAGAGAAATTATAAGAGGGTGGGAGAGGGGGCATTATGAGAGAAATTATTAGGGTGGGAGCAAGGGCATTATGAGAGAAATTATAATAATTTCTCTCATAATGCCCCCCTATAGAGAGTGGGAGTGAAGAGGCATTATGAGAGAAATTATTTCTCTCATAATGCCCCCCCTATAGAGTGGGAGGGGGAGGGGCATTATGAGAGAAATTATTTCTCTCATAATGCTCCCTCCCCCTCCCAGAGTGGGAGGGGGGGGGCATTATGAGAGAAATTATTTCTCTCATAATGCTCCCACCCTCTAAATATGTGATACTGTTAGTGGCATTCTGTTGTTTAGAATTTGACTCCATTGCCCAAGGATTCTCTACTTTGTCTCCAACCAACATCTTTAAATTGTTTTTCTTTCGTTTATTAAAATCTCGTCCCTGGGCATATTTCCAAGCAGCCACCGTAGTGACATTGGGTGGGAGTTTGATGAGAGAGCCCTCTCTGGACTAAAGGAAGCCAGCCTTACAGTCTGAAGATTGGTTGAAATAGTTATCTCGGGATTCACTTGCATGCAACCCAAGTCAGCTCCGAGTGTTAACAATTGTATCCCAAACAAATTCATTACTTATGTTATATTATTAGTCCATGCCAAGAGATTATAGTAATGGGTTTGTGTAAGGTAGCCCCGTATCTCGTCGTTTTGACGTCTGCCTTTCTGTATGCCGCCCCGTGTCTCCGTATGTATCGATATGTATTAGTATAGGTTCGTGCGCCCTCCATGATATTGTAGATAGGTGTTGGTTGGTTTATTTACCATATCTGGTGTCCATGGTGTCGGTTATCCATATGGAATCGATTTCATGTCCCGAGGGCCAACATAAGCAAAAGTGATTTCAGTTTATCCAACAATTGGACCAGCATCCTCATTACTTCGAAAACAAGACGTTGATCCATATGCGGATCGAGATTATTAGTCCATGCCAAGAGATTATAGTAATGGGTTTGTTGTTGACTTTAAATTTGTAAAAAAAATCTAAAATTTAATATAAGAAATAAATAAATATTTTCTAAAATAATAAAAAAAAATTAATTTTCTTAATTTTTATTGGCTAATATATTTAAAGTTTTATTGCAAACTTCACATCTTTCAATGTTAAAAATTAATTAAAATTAATGAAATCTACGATGACTTCACATCATGTTTGTACATGAATTCTTTATTTAATTCAAAACTATACCAATTCATTTAGAATGGTGTTAGTACAGATTTTGTTTGGAAATACCAAATTGTTTGTCCTTTTTTAATTAATACTTGTCTTGGGGTATGATAAAATACAAATCCACGCCACCATGACGTGCGCTATCATAATTGTTATCGAATGTCATTGCACATAATAGAAAACATGTCAATAAATTTTTTCTTTTTTTTTCCACAAGAAAATTGCACATTATATTAAGATATATAATATGTTCACAATGACATAAAATTATTACAGACGAAGACTTTGTTTTGAGATATATCCATCGCCATAACCACAAGTCATATTCAGCAGACTAGAGAATACAAAAAAACATCAAAGGTGACTGTCCAAAACAGTATGGAGATTGTCCAATACAAGTAGACAAAAACTTTTATAAATAAAAGTTTTTTGTCAATACAAGCATACCAAAAAGCTCCCATCATATAAGACTCCACACATCTAGAGTCTGAAAATAGATCAACTAATACAGCTTTAAAAAGTGTTTTGGTCCCTCATGACAAATCAACTCATTGATTGATCTGAAAATAGAAGGCTGACTTGTTATGCTATGCAAGCACCCTCTACTTCATGAAATAAAACTTTACAAGACCTTGCTTCATGTGTTAAAATATTCAAGATAAACTTATGTGTTAAGTTCATGTATCTTCTTGTAAATGCTTATGTGTGATGATATGTTCTTTTAAATGGTTAAATATGTACTTTCAATAATTACACAGCAACATAACTTGCAGCAAATAAACCATCAAACTCGGAACAATCATAAGATGATAAAGGAGTTCACCCCCCTCTGGGCTACATCTCCTTGAGCCTCCATCAATGGACTTGGCTCTCTGGGATTAATTTGTCAAAAGTTATTTTACAAGCTGCTGCTCAACTCCAATGGAAAAACAGACTGTACCATTGAGATCAGAACACATAAAAACCCCAAAAATGACTAATAGAACTCTGAAAACGGATAATGGTTCATCCGGGCATGACCTCTTCTACATGTGGCCATAAGCTTCCCTGAGCTTCTCTGTGGCAAAAACACCTGCAAAAGTCCTCAAAATCCTCTGAAACCTGTCCCAATGTGTTCAGAGCATAATAATTAGCCAAACATGATTATTCAATCACAGAAAACAAACATAGGCTCACCAAAACATGTCCTCGATCAATGAGGGCTTCAAGCTCTCTAGAGCTTGCTGAAACTTCAATGGCTAAAATCCTGCAAAAGAAGTCTTCAAATGGCCTTGATAATAGTGTCAATGGATTCAGGACGTCCAAAAACCCCTGGCTGGGATTTTACGGCACCTCAATCGGTCAAAAAATGAGAAAGTTAGGCCTCCTGCCATTCTCTTCCTTCAACCTTGCTGAAACTGGTTCGCCAAAACGCACCTCTGTGTGCTTGAACCAAGAACACGCTCCAAATCCATGTTTAAACCCAGCACCCGTGCGCAACCGAAAAATGGTCCAAATTGTAGGATGGTTACGGCACCTCCAGCGCCTAACCGCCAAGCACTCGGGCACATTAGGGTAATATGACCTCGCGCAAAAGTAAAAGGGCTAACCGTTTATATTGGCAAATAAAAATAAGACAAGTGGCGGTCGTTTATACAACCGTTCAAACCATAATTTGAAAACCCCGTGCGCATATAACATGGTCATATGTACAAAGGATATGACCACGGGTCTTTAACCGTTTTATAAACCAAATTTAAAAACCCAAAACGCGCGCCCATTTCATGGTGGTCACATGTGGTAACATAACAAAACCACGGCTAAACATTTAAAACCCTGCGCTCCAGCCATTACATTGGTCACGCTCCGTTATATATATATTTGCGCGCATTTACACATGCAATGGTTTTTGTAATATAACCGCGGTTCATATGTGTAACATAATGGAACCACGGGTCGGGGCTAAGCCCCGGCCCGACCCCCCACCATAAATTACAATATGCTAATTTAAATACAATAAAGTTTGTATATATTACAAAGCATAACATGTGGTCTGTTGGTCGGTCGAACTTTGTGAAGGAGCTATACAGTGGGGGAGGTACGGGGGTCGAACCCCACGGACTCCATAAACTTTTAAACCAACACACAAACCAAAAATGGGGTGCCACGTGGCAGCCCATGACTGGGCCACGTGGCACCACACCATTTGCCGAAAATGATGCCACGTGCCACAACACGATTCGTCCAGATTTCAGTCAATCCAAAACTGCCACGTCACCTTTTCCATGTCATCGTACAGCCGCCACGTCAGCATGTACGGACTCTGCCATGTCAGCCTGTAC
>JASDQU010218016.1:0-18087 GCA_032191745.1 Picea mariana | reverse complement strand
TCATCAGTGACTCACTAACCATTAACAAACCCTATCTCATCTTTTACAAGTGGAAAGGATCTAGAATCCTTGCCCATTATCCAAAATAACAAATTACACAAGTGTGAGACCCTAGGTCTCCTTTGATTCACTCAACTTTGATAAAGTCATGGGTGACTTCATTTTCATGAGCCTATGCTCCTGCATCATTTCTCCCTCACCTAGAAGGAAATAAAGATATCTACCTTATATTTCCCTGTGATATTTATTATTACTTTTTTAATTTCAGGGAGTACAGAACTGAACGTCATGGAATCCATGAGCAAGATGACACAAAAGAAAAGGACTTGTTCATCTCGTCCTTCCTTTCCAATAACAAATGGCCATCGTTCCCACCAACATCCAGTCGACAAAAAAAGAGTAATGCGTGTAAGGGCCGTCAGCGATGTGACTGAACAGCTTCACACGTTTCATTTTCTGTCATATCCTGCTATTACAGATGATCAGTTTTTACACAACCGAACAAAAAAGTTGTGTTCCACCTAAAATGATAATGAAACTGAAACGGGACTTTAAATGAAAAGCCCGGTACCAAGGAGAAAAGTGACAAACTGCAATAATGAGTCCAGTAAAACAAAAGGAAAATCCAAATGCCAAAGATAGGGCAAGAGGACATAGATCCACTATATCGAACCCACTAGGGTGTGAAATCCAATTGTACTGCAACGGACTGACACTCTCATCAGAGCATCTATTTTCGTTGAGCGTGGATACTGATCACAACCGTTCCAAATGTGTTGGGATGATTAGCCGTTTTTATATCTGAATTTTTGTTGAACGTGGATATTGATCACTTCCGTTTCAAATGTGTGGAGGGTAATTACGTGTCGCATTAGGCGAATATTGTAGCTATGGCAAATCAACCTCTCCGTTTCAAATGTGTGGAGGGTAATTACGTGCCACATTAGGCGAATATTGTAGCTATGGCAAATCAACCTCTCACAACACAACGATGTGCTATACCATTCATTGTCAATGACTGCATACAGTCTTATTCTCCAAGGAAGCATTTCCTTTGAAAGATGTCATCCTAATAGTAACCTCATTATGATGGCTCACCGTTGTCTTCCAATATCCCATGCGACCATCTTTACTCACTAGTACCAAGTGAAATATTTCATGGTACAATTGATCATGGATTGAATTGTACTTCTAAATGTAGGCACGATCCAACCCAGCTCATCACCGCGTGGATCATCTTATTTTATTTTTCCTTAAGAAGATTCAAACAAACGGTGGTTGGTCATTATTTTATCTAGATGCGCCAAGTTATTGATGTTTTGAGTACCAATAAGCTTTAGGGGAAGATTAAGAATTCTATGTTTGGCCAATAATTGTTTTCTTCTCTAGAAATTTTAATTTAAGCCAAGGGTGTTCAACCAAACCCTAATAATGTGAAGGTTATATTGGACTCACCCTCCTCTCCCTTAGAGATCAAGTGTTTTATTGGGAAAGATAATTTTTAATACAAAAAACTTTTTAGCTTCTTTGATCTCACATGTTCTTTGCATCAACTTTGTACTCAATATCTCTTCAATTGGACCACATAAGTTGCAGTTGTATTCCATGGCATTTAGGATCTTGTATGTTCCACACAATCCTTTCATCTTCTCGAATTCTAGCCATGGGGACTTCACATAGTGAATCTATGACATCACACATTTGTAATTCATGCTATATTAAATAATACCCATAATTTCACTAGCTACTAAAAAATAACTCCCAAAATGTTTTTGTTGAAACCCCTTCCAATTACATCCATCCAATTAAAAAAACTTGTTTTTACTAGATATTGTAGGTATCCATTTTTTACTCAAATTTTTAATTTCCCTTTTTATTTCTACTCATAGTAATTAGATAGGGAAACACTCTTATAATCCAGAAAAGAAAAAAAAAAACATAATAAGCAAATGAGTGCACTGACATCCCAACATAGGGATTAGCCACTATAGTAAGATATCCTAGAGTTAAAGGGGTTGGATTTATATTGCTTTCACCCCTCTCTTCGGTCCTATACATGGTCATGCATTCACTAAGGAAGGGGTTTATGTATAGGTATTTCTATTTTTATACCTAGAAGTACTAGTTTCCTTAAGTCATAACTGTTCACCCTAGAGACCTATGATCTCATCGATATTTTAAGAAAAAAGATCTATCTAATTATCTATCTATCTATTAATCTTGTCTTTTCAATAGAATTTATGAAAGTTATCTACTCGATAACCCTTTCATATTTTCTTATTGTTTAGACTCAAAGGGACTTTATTTAGGAGAGATGGAAGAGATTATGATCCCAAGGCTTAATATAGTCTATGAGTATGATTATTGTTCTTTATATAGAAATGAGTCCTTTATTCTTGTTCTCTATTATTGTATCATGTTTTTCCATATATTACTATTAAGGTTAGATGTAACACCAATGAGATTATTTTCATTTAAGGGCTGAGACACATATTTCGAAACATGAGACCTAATTGGTTGGATGATGATCTGTTAATTTGCATGGATATTCCACTGGAATAGTTCATCACAATAGATCTTATATTATATTGAAATATTTTACTATTTAGGCTGATCTCATATTTGTTCACCGCTATCTTCTTGGTAAAAATTATGAAAATAATTGAAATATGAAAATAAAGAATAAGAAAATGAACACACCATCTAAGAAAATGAACACAAGATGTATCCTGGGAAACCCGATGTGAGAGAAAACCTCACAATGATAAATAATGGAACCCTGTCTCCTCCTACCATCCCACTATTTAACATAGCATGAATAGTCATCTATGGTTAGGGTTTTTACTTGTCTCAATCCCTAATTATTGTTAGGGTTTCATAATTGTATAATCTTATTGAATTTCCATGTGTTAGTAGCTCCACATGTGTGATTAATGGGTTTGACGTGGCATCCACTCGATACCATGGTGGTCGACAAGGTAGGTCAAGTTATAGGAGGCATAACTTTTGCATACAATATCTAATTGAGGTGATTTTTGCATTATTGGAAAAGTATCACTGTGAAGAATACGCTGAAATGTTTTACCCCCAAAAATGCCATTGGATGCCTCAAATTGGATCCATATTTTCTTGAACCCAAGATATACAAACATGGATCTTCCATGAAAATGGGCCTTGTAAGACACTTCCTCTAATATTTCCAGCTAACAAGTACAAAGATAGATGAAAAATTATATGATTATCCCATCTCGATGATACCTCTCCATTTTGGGGCGATTTTGGTCCCAAAAATATATTATTGAATTAGGGGAGGATATTTTTCCTCTACTTTCTCCCTAGAGTACAATTTTTCCTTCATTGGAAGTTCTCCTTTCAACCAAATATTCCAAAGGTCATGCAGCCCATGTATGGGTGTTCTAGACTTCTTTTTCAAAATTATATCTTCTGCCAACTCTACTTGATATTTTAGTGCTAAGTCCTCTATGGTAGGTGGGACATGCTCCTAATTTTCTTGATCCAAGATGGATGTATGATAGAGTTTTTTATTATCCATAGTTACTACTATGTAAATATGCATGTATGGGGGTTGATTGAGTATGTAGGTGTTATCAACCACCTTCTCCAATACCTCAAAAAGACCATACCTCAAATACTTGATCTTCTTATGATCCGTATTTATGAGAGAAACGAAATGAAACCACAGATTTAAAATATTAACATGGAGACACCATGAACAATAAAATAGATACAATGAAACTTGACTTTTATTAAATAAGAAATAAGCTGAAAATTATAAAATGCAGATTGAAACAAGCTTGCTAGAATGGTGGCACCTTATTTCCGAGAAGAGATATGACGGCTACGCTCATTTGTAAGAAGATATGTACATTGAGTCTCTAAAGGACGTTTTACAATAAACATGAATGCTAAAACAATAGACATCTAAAAACCTAAACCTAGGAGATGAAGCGCCAAAATTCATGTGGGCCCCTTTGGGGTAAGTTAGTACATCAACTTCTTGGGGTCGTAACTTTTTCATATGATCTTTGTTTAGAGTGTACGATAGCTCGTTGGAAAGGTATCAACAAAAAGATTCATTTTGGAGGCTCAATAAAATATTTTAGATATCATTGAGGTTCCTGATTGTGAAAAAATGATGTTTATCTCCTCAAAATGTCCCCAGTAGTTTGGGACCCAAAAAACTGCTAAAAATAGTAAATTAGCAAATAATTGTTTTAAGATGGTTGTACTATGTGGGTGGCCACCGATATCCTCCTTGATAAATTCTATGTCCTTAGGAAGCCATGGTATACATTGCATTGATTCTCCCCATCAAATGAGAAACCTTCTGCTAAATTTGGCCTCAGTTGAGCCACTTGCCTTGGTGTAGGAGCTTCCCTACTTTAACAACTTGATAAAGTTGGATCCTTTGTTGGTGATTTCCGTTGACCTATGTGTCCATGATTCGATCAATGGATGTATGTTCTATGTAGTCATGGTTGAGATCTTTTGGTGTCAACTATTTTGTTGTCTCTGAGGTGTTCAATAATGGTGGAAAATAGGGTCGAAGGAGGTCCATATTAAACATTGGGTGCAAGCAAAGGAAGGAGGAAATGTTGAGCTCAAAACCATTGTCACCCATAGCCTTGGTGATGGTGTAAGTTCCATATTGGAGTGGACGAAGCTTCCGATAAGGACATGTAAAAAGTTATTTCTGCAAGTGCAACCAAACTTTGTCTCCCACCTAAAACTGGTGTGGTACTTGGTGTTGATCATGGACCTTCTTGTACTTGGCATTGGAATTCTATAAAATATCCTCAACCTATTGGTATATGTGCTAGATCCACTCAATAAACTAGGTGACCTTATCAGCTTCAATTGGAGCATGCGATGAGTCTACCTGGGTGGCCACAAGGGGTAGTAGAACATCCATGGGACCCAATGGTCGAAATATCAACCCCACCTGAAAGGGGTTGTGCTCGGTTAAGATATATATGTCTTTGTTGTAGATGTTATGAACAAAGGGAAGACTCTCATCATGGGTGTGGGGGTGCCTATAATTGTACATGCAGAGGATGTGCACAATCATCCATTTGATGAGTTCGATTTGGTCATCTGTCTGGGGATGAAAGGAAGTGGACTTGGGGAGCTTGGTATCCAACAGTGACTAGAGGCTTGACTAGAATGTGTTGAGGAACCGACTATCCCAATCTGAGATAATGGTTTGTGGGGTCCCAAAGTGTACCCACACTCGTTCAAAGAAGAGCTTGGTTGTGGCATTCGATATGATGTTGTTCTTGCAGGCGACCATAATCGCCATTTTGGAAAATCGATCAACGACCACTAAGAAGCAGTCATTTCCCCGCTTGGTGGACAGAAGGCCTGGAATTTAGTCCATTGAGATGGATTACCAGGTCCTGTCAGGAGTAGGAAAATGAGTGTATATGCCTTGTTTCTTAGTGGCTGGTTTGGAAATAGAGCAGGAAGTGCAGAACCATATATACTTGTTGACATCCTGTCGAAGTTTCAATTAGTATAAGTGTCGGTGTTGTATTGCCACTGTCTTTTCAATGCTGAAGTGTCCTACCACCCAACTGTAGTGGGATTCCCAAATCATCTTCACTCTCTCACTTGATGGAATGTAGAGATGACCCAGATAGCACAACAACCCATCTTGAAGATGAAAATTAGTGACAGATGTTTTTTCTCCCAACATCTGGTAGGTGTTGATGAAGTTAGGATGTGTCTCATAGAGGTGGGGCCATCTGGAGATCTCGTGGTCGCAAGAGTATAGCATTGTGGTCAGTGTCACAACTGGAGGTAGGCTGAGGAAATCAACGACTCTGTTGGTACTTATTGTTTTATACTTGATGTTGAGTGAGGTGGAATTGCTGTAAATATATGGACCACTTAGGATGGTGGTCATTCCACAATTTTCCTTTTGTCTACATGAACTACAATGTCTTATGATCAGTGTGGATGATTGTCTCCTTTTGGAGAATGTAATGCCTCCATTGGCGGAAAGCTTGCATAATGGAGTACATTTATTTTTCGTAAGTAGGGTACTTACATATGGCATTTGATATTGTCTCACTATGATAGGCCACGGGGTGGTCATGCTAAGTGAGGACTGGACCCATAAAATAGCCTAAAGAATTTGTCTCGATTTAAAAGAGTTGTTGCAGGTCAGGTAATGAGAGAATTGGGGTTGAGCACAAGTGTTGCTTTAGATCAACGAACCCTTTCTATTAGGATAGCCCCCACAAATTGTTTTCCTTACCACCACCCATGGTTATTTGGTTGAGGTCCCATGTAATGTGGGAGAATCCAGTCACTGATGACTGGATTTTGGTTGGATCAACATGCAAACCATGCACATAAACAATGTAGAAAAAGTACTAGAAATTGTCCATGCCAAAGGATGCTTTTTCCAAGTTGTCATATAGCTTGTGTTGCCACAGAGTGTGCAGGACCTGTTGAATATGTTGAAAGTGTTTTGCCCAAGTCTTGTTGTAGAGGAGGATGGCATCCAGATACACCACCAAAAAACAATTAGTGAAAGGTCACAAGATATCGTCCATCATCCTCATGAAAGTTGTTGGGCCATTTTTCAAACCAAAGGGCATGACCAACCATTCAAAGAGACCTTCTTTTGATTTGAAGGTAGTTTTCCATACATCTGTCTGCTCTATTGGGATCTGATGGTATCCAGACTTCAAATAAATCTTAGTCCAGTTTTCCCCCCTTGAGTTGATCAAGGAGATCGTCTATTCAGGGAATTGGGTACTGGTTCTTGACTGTGATTTTATTTAGTGCTCGATAATCAATGTAGATTTGTCGGGTCCCATATTTATTTTTCACCAGCATGATTGGGATTCCACAAGATCATGAGTTGGATCAGATGTGCCCCTTGTGGAGCAGTTCTTGGATCTTACACTTGATCTCCTGATTTTCTAGCAGAGAGAGAGATGATAGACTCGCCTATTGGGTAGCAGTGCGTCGAGGGTTAGATTGATGGGATGCCTGACCTAACAGTGAATAGGTACCTCAATAGGTGATGAGGAAATGTATTTGTATTCTTACACAACCTTATCCACTTGCTTCTGTTGCATGGAGAGGTCGGTCACGAAGGCCATGGATGTAGCTACAACCATTCGCTCACTCTGAGAGTGAACCATAAAAAATCAAACTTCTGAGACTGAGAAATGAACTTCCTACACTGCTCCCTTGGAAAAGATCAAGTAAATAGAACTAGGTGGGACTACCTCGGGTATCTTAAACAATTTCCTTTTCAAATTAATAATAACACTATGAGGCCTCGATCTAGATTATTTTCGGCATGAAATGAGAGTGGAGATATAATAAAGAAATTCACAGAGATATCACAAATATTCAATAATATAGAAAAAATGTATCAGACATGCAATAATAAACAAAAATATACAATAATACACGATTTCTAATAATGCAAGAAATGTACAGAGACTGTAAAAATACAGAGTGAAAGACTCGCTAGAATGGTGGAAACTTATCTCTAAGAAGAGATGTGACGGTTACTCGCATTCGCAAGAAGAGAATGAGGCTCTGAAGGTATTTTTACAATAAAAAAGAATGCCAAAAAACCTAGACATCCAAAAACCTAACCTTTGGAGATGAAGCGGCAAAGTTCATGTGGACCCCATTTGGGTGAGTTAGTACATCAACTTCTCGGGGTCGTAACTTTTGCATACGATCTCTGTTTTAGACACATGATAGCCGGTTGGAAAGGTATCATCGAGGAGATTAATTTTGGAGGAAATATTAAGGAATCTCCATATTTCTCCCCATTTTCCCAAAAAAGTCATTTAGGGCCTCAAAATGAACCTAGAAGTTAAAAACTACTAAAAATAGTAAATTACCAAAATTGCTAGAAAACTCTTTTGAGCTAGTTGGAAAATGTGGGTAGCCATCAATATCCACCTAGATCAATCCTCCCTCCTTAGGAGGAAATGGTATCCATTGTGTTGAGTACTCGGGGGAGAGGGAAAAACATTTGTTGAATCTGAATCTTGGTGAGTTCCTTGCCTTGTTGGAGACATCGTGTTGCTGAGTTTGTGGAAGTTTGTCACAAACCTGTTGAGGTTGAGGTTGTTCAACAATTCGAGATACATGAGAGGATGGTGTGCAAAAGGAATCTTTATGCCTTTTTACAACCTTATCGACCTTCTTCTCTTGGATAGAAGGTGTTCGGGGCGAGGTTGTAGTGGTTGTAGTGTCCTTATGTTCTCCTTTTGAACATATTGTGAAGAAGGTGAATTTTGCAGTATGATATACTACCTTGTGACACTGTTTAGGTGGAGCAATAGTTAGAACTACCTATGGTATTCTTTAGATATGACCCCCTAGAGAAACAATGACACTATGGGGTCAAGACTCATAAACAACATCACGTCTCCAC
Organism: Picea mariana; assembly: GCA_032191745.1. NCBI lineage: Eukaryota > Viridiplantae > Streptophyta > Pinopsida > Pinales > Pinaceae > Picea > Picea mariana. The sequence continues at coordinate 9,650 of JASDQU010218016.1, read as the reverse complement.
ATATATGGCTGGACCAAGAGAACATCACAGACATCCAGTGGGAAAACATCACACAATACCCCATCCTTGAAGGGTTAGATTTCATATAAAAATCAACACTGCTGGCTGACAAGAAAATCTCATCCTTAGCGAAGCCACTTGATGTTTTATGGCTGCGGGTGTGGTGTTGTCGAAAATCCCAACTATTTGATGACCTATACTGAGATGAGGTTCTTCTGGCTTCTGCTATCAACAATAAAATAACGTGGGGTCCCCTTCACCCACATATGTGAATGAAAAAGGCTCTCCCATTCTTCTGGATCTGTTGGTTCTTCTGCTTGAATTGCTCTGGTCGTGACAATAGCAGTGGAGTCTACATCGATGATCTATCTTTTACCAGTATTTTTAGAATCATATTTTGAATCAAGGTTTGACTGCTTGTCTTTGATCTCGACCACCAATGACTGTTTTGAGCGACCCTCATCTGTGTTTTTCCATGGGGCATTTGTGGAAATCGCACCATTTTCCAGTGTCCTTCTTTGTCTTCCCGTGACCCTTCCTTTCCTGTGGATTGGACTAGTTTTTGGGAGACTGTTTGTTAGGGACATCTTTGTCATACTTTGGTTGTTACATATTTACAGACCCAAACTCCCGTTTGTTCTGGTGTTTAAATTTCTACTCGATTTTAACAACATATCGATAAGCAACACTGAGTGATGAGATGTCCAAAAAATCCATTTCAGTTTGGATGTATCTGTGTAGATCCCCACGGTATTTCAGAACCAAATGTCGTTCGGAGTCTTTGATACCCATGTTGGTATGCAAGGTATGGATGGTATTGGTGAACTGTAGAACTACTTAGCCCCTCTCTTGCCGAAGTGTGGTCCATCTCATGAACTGGTCCTCATAGTTTCCAACAGGGTAATACTGTTCCTTTACCGCATCCACAAAAAAATCCCAAGTGGGCTCGACCCCATATATTCCAGACTCCTCTATGGAACTTTTCTCCCATTAAGTTTTCCACCAATTTTTGACATGGGGGAGATCTTTAAGGAGTGTGAAGGTGATTTTTTCCCTGTCAGAAAAATGGTTAAAATAGAAATAATCGTCCAACAGATTTAACCATTTGTCTAGGGCATCCACATCTATCTGACCTTCAAATATGGTAATATAAAAATTAACTTGTACCTTGAAAGGGGAGGTGCTTCCAAAGTGGTTGTTTGATGAATATGCAGTTGTTGCTATCGGCAGGCATTGAAGGATGTGGGAAAAATTCTCCATCATTTTGTCCCTCTATCATGTGAGATCTTGCTCAAGCAACGGATTTATAGGATCGTCTGCTTCATCGTTTTTATTTTCTTTCACTATGGAGGGTTTCTTGGGAGTGTGAGAGAGATTTTATTCAAGAGAGAGAAGCTCAATACCAAACTTTCTATACTCGGACCTCGTCAGGGACATGCACTAATGAAAATGATCAAGATCAACCTGCTCTGAAACCACTGATCTGTATTATTTTCGGCACGAAATGACAGCAAAGATATAATAATCAAATTCACAAATATATCACATATATTCAATAATATATCATAAATGTATCATATATGAAACCATAAACACAGATATACAATAATACACGATTTATATTAATGCAAGAAATGTATAGAGACTATAAAAATAAAGAGTGAAAGACTCGCTAGAATGGTGGCAACTTATCTCTGAGAAGAGATGTGATGGCTACTTTCATTCACAAGAGGAGAATTAAAATGAGGCTCTAAAGGCCCTTTTTACAATAAATAGGAATGCCAAAAATCCTAGACATCTGAAAACCTAACCCTAGGAGATGAAGCACCAAAAGTCATGTGGGCCCTGTTTGGGTAAGTTAGTACATCAAGTGCCCGATGTCGTAAATTTTGCATACGATATCCATTTTAGGCACATGATAACCCATTATAAAGGTATCATCGAGGCGATTCATTTTGGAGGAAATATCTAAGGAACTTCCATATTTCTCCCCATTTTCCCAAAAACATCATTTAGGGCCTCAAAATGGCACTGGAAGTTAAAAACTGCTAAAATAGTAAATTACCAAAATTGCCAGAAAACTATTTTGAGCCAGTTGGAAAAGGTGGGTGGATACTGATATCCACATTGATCATGCCTAGACACATATACAGCATGACATTTCAATAAATAAGATTGGCCCAAAATAACATCAAAAACTTCAAGGGGAGAAACATCACACAATACCTCAACTTTGAATGGCTTGACCCTATATGATATGGGACACTGTTGGCTGATGTGAAGATAACTTCCTTAATGGAGCCATATGATGGTGTAGAGATGTCTCTGTGGTGTTGTTGGAAAGGCTAGCCTCTTGACAACCTCTACTGAGATGAGGTTCTTCTCGCTACCACTATCAATGATGAAGTGTTGTGGAGTGCCTTACACCCACATCTATGAATGAAAGATGCGATCATCTTCCTATGGTCCATTGAGTCCACTGAGTTGGATATTGGTGGTAGGAAAAGTGGAACTGTATCTACGTCAATGATCTGTCTACCATTTTTTATTTCTGACTCAAATTCGAAACCCACATCTGATTCATAGGATTTTACCTTAGCCACCAGTGACTGATTTGAGAGGAAATCAATATTGTTATGCTAGAGTCTCTTATGGAAGTTGCACCACTTCCTAGTATCTTTCTTCGTCTTCCCGTTATCATTGTTTTCTTGTGGCTTGGACTGGTTTTCTTGAGGTTTCCCATATTTAATATATCCTTCATTCTATAGGTTTGGGTTTCCCTTTCCCTTCCTCTGTTGTGAGGGGTTCCCAGACATAAACTACCGCATCTTTTGTTTAAGCTTCTTCTTGCTTTATACAAAATATTGATAAGTCACGCCCAAGGATTAGATGTCCAAAAACTCCATTTACATGTGTATGTATCTATGTATACTTTCGCGACACTTGAGAAGTAGATGTCACTCAGAAACTTTGATACCTTTCTTGGTGCGAAAGGTATGGAAAACATTGCTAAACTCTAGCATTGTTTGGTCTCTTTCCTACCACAGTGTGGTCCATCTTTTATACAGGTTGTCATAACTTCCAACATGGTAGAATTTTTATTTAATAACATCCTTGAAGGAACCCTAAGTGGGTGAATATGCAAATAATCTGGATCCCTCTATTTCTTTTTTCTCACATAAATTCACCCACGAATATTTGACACGGGGGATGACCTTAAGAAGCGCAAATGTAATATTTTCTCTATCAGAAAAGTTGTGGAAAAAAATACCCTTCTAGAAGGTTTAACCATTTATCTACTACATCTGCATATATTTGACCTTAAAATACAAGAATATAAAAATTGATATGTACCTTGAATGGGGCGATGCCTCTGCTTTAGGTGGATGCATCACTTGTCGGTAGTCATCAAAGGATTTGTATAAGACTGTCCAACATCTCATTCCTTTGTCACTCAAGGGATTCCCCAAAAAACATCTTGGAAGGACCTCCTATCTCGTCATATTTATTTTCTCCCACCATGAATGGTTTCTTTGGCATGCAAGAGCAGTTTTCCTCAAGAGAAACAAGCTCAAGACCCAACTCTCTATACCTTGACCGCATCATGGACATGCATTAAAAAAATTGACAAGGAGAAGACCGCTCAGATACCATGGATCAAGATTTATGAGCGGAATGAAATGAAACCACATATTTATAATATTAATACAAAGACACAGTGAACAAGAACAAATATACAATGAAACTTGATTTCTATTAAATAAGAAATATGTTGAAAACTGTAAAATGCAGACTAAAACAAGCTTGCTAGAATTGTGGCAGCTTATCTCTAAGAAGAGATGTGACGGCTACGCTCAGTTGCAAAAAAAAAAGTAAATTGAGTCTTTGAATTCTTTTTCACAATAAACACGAATGCCAAAAACCAAGACCTCCAAAAACCTAAACCTAGTAGATGAAGCGTCGAAAGTCATGTGGGCCTCGTTGGGGTAAGTTAGTACATCAACTTCTCGGGGTCGAAACTTTTTCATACCATCTTTGTTTAGGGTGAAAAAAATCTTGTTGGAAAGGTATTGAAAAGGATATTCATTGTGCAGGCTCAATCAAATATTTTGGCTATGATTGAAGTGCCCTATCACAGAAAAATGATGTTTAGGCCCTCAAAATGGCCACAAGAGTTAAGGACCAGAAAAGCTAATACAAATAGTAAATTTCCAAAAGACTATTTTGACCCAGTTGGAATAGGTGGGTGGCTAATGATATCCTCTTGGGTCATCTTACAAGGACCGTTTAGTGTTTCCTTTTTCATATCTAACCAAACTCTATCTCCCACATTGAATTATTTCTTGGTTCTATGTTGATCATGATGAACCTTGTACTTTTCCTATGATTTATTCAATGTCTCATATAATTTCAAATGAATCTATCTAATATTTTGAAAAACATTCTCTACCCTCAATGCTTCACATATGAAATTTTACCTCCCTCCTCATTATCTTCCATAAAAAAACATCCAAGGAGTAAGGTGGCAGATACCCAAAGCAAGTTTCAAAACGTGACTTATTGGTAGAAGTGTGGACTTCTTTTTTATAAGAGCGTTGAATGTAAATACATTTTTCATCCCATGTCTTTTGATGATTCTGATTGTAACCCCTCAAAATATATAACAGTTTCACATCGACTATTTTTTTTGGCCCATCTATCTGTTGATGGAATGCTATAGATTTCTTCAACTTCCTTCAAATCTTTTCCCAAAGCGTAGTCCAAAAGGAGCTGAAAAATATAGTATCCTATATGAGATGATGCTCCTTAGTATCCCAAACTTCACATAGACTTATTGAAATAAAGTTATTGCTTCTTATTTTCCTTTTATGGTGTTTTTACAAGGAATAAGGATGAACATCTTGTTTAACTTGTCAAATAAGAAAAACAAAAGCAAAGTTATCGATTTAATAAGCATTGTGACCTCAAAATGAGAACTCTGGCCCAAAACACTCATATTTTTTCATAAAAAACATCAAAATAAAACCCAAAATCAAAAAGTGACGCTACCAATAGCACCATATTTTTAAACGTGGTCAAAATTAAAACATTTTTCAAACATATCCTTCAAAACTCAGATAGTAGCTCAGAAAAACCTTAAAATCGGGACCTTAAAAAAAGATGTTTTTGAATTTTTTTTTTTTCAAAACGTTAAAATTTTAGATAATTTAAAATCGTATTTTATCACTTGGTAACATTAGAACCAAAACCTCAAAACCAACCATCAAATTGAAAAGTACTTCTACCGGTAGCACTCATTCTAAAATTGGGGTATGAAAATGACACATTTTTATGAAGTGGTAAAAGAACTCGTCATTAATGTAAACAAAATCATAAAATCAACCCTTAAATGTTTACTTTTAAAATCTTATTATCAGTCAAAGAACATGGAAATACATAATTCCATGAAAATATCACAATATACTTAAAAAATTTAATGTCACTTTTTAATAAATTTTTTTACTTTTAATAAAAAAAGTAAATACAAGTTACATTCAATGAAACATAAATTATTTCTTAAAAGTATTGTTATATTGTCCATATTTAAAACATATGATCTAAGAAAAAATTTTATGTTATCCATAATCAAAACATATAATTCATAAAACATAATAACTTCATGTAAGATCATATGTAAGTTCAATGCTCATTTCTAGTTACCATACAAACATCATGTGGATCAAAAATACATAAAACGTTTCATACACTTATTCACATTGACTCATGGTTTTTGAACTACCATCAGTGTCTAAATTGTTTTCATATGAATGATTGGATGAATATGTAGATGATCCATACTCTTCTCTATTGTCAATGAATGCACCATCCGAGTCTACATGCATGCCCGGCATTTTAGATGTCAAATTCCTTTTAGAAATATGACTAGGTTCAACAGACTCCCATATTGCATTTATTTCTTATGGAAGCAACCTCTTGATAATCTTTGTTTTCTTGAAGCAAAGAGTTCCTCTCTTTTTCGAATTGAATTCATAAACAAGTATGTAAACATCATATAATTTCAAGAGCTCAGTGCAACAATGAGTTGTATTTTGACCATTTCTTTTTCTTTTTATATTGACATGTTTCTCAACCACCATCTCTTGCTTGTACACACCATTGACTGGATTTGTACTTGTTGCATACCAATGCACTTCAATTGCAATAACATCATCATTTTCTTTCTCAATCTTTATAACATTTCCATTCCATAATGGATAACCATGTGGATTTCCAATCACTAAAACTGCAATCATGCGACCCTCAATATATTGTATTGAAACCCTATAAATGTTTTCCATGGCTTCACGGTGTGCACGTGACCTTTGAGAACCAATATACATTTCTCTTTCCTCTGCTTGTGTAAACGCAATAACACTTTGAGATTCTTGTCGAACTTCAACAATGTTTTTTTCTTCAGATTCATTTGGCATATTTTGTTGCTAATAAAATGGAGTCTTCAACATTGTATCTTCATTTTTTGAGCTTGAAATTATGTCACTTTGAATATTGAAAAAAGAATTCCACCAAACAGAATCAACAACATCAAAGTACTCATATGTATCCTTAATGGAATTTTTTATTTCTTCCAGGAATTCAAAATAATCTACATCTCTATTACGCCTCTGTTCATAATGGATTCCAACAACTGATTGTAAAAATAATAACTTTGATGAAAATATTGGATGATCTGGAATGAACTTAAAAATTCTAAACCTGGTGAAGGCCCCCATTTTGTAGTGATTGAATACTTCTTTCCCCATAAAAGTGTTTTCCCATAATTTTTTTGAAACAAATTTCTTGTTAGAAGCTAATGTCATTAAGCTACTCAATACATTTTTCTTCACGATGCGATCCATGAATAAATATTCACATCTCAACAATTTCTTCTAATATATGAAAAATAGGCTCTCGAATGTATGTTTTTTTAATACATTCAATCAATGATGGTAGGATTCCAACATTTTCCCTCTTCAATGTTTCTAAAAAACCGACTGAACATTTGATCAGTATGATCATGAGTATGTCCAAAAGGAAGGAATCCAACTTCCACCTTTTGAAATATTCCCATTTCAACATGCATTCTTAGATATCCAAACACAATTTGGTTTTTATTTTCACGACTAGTGTTGTCCAACTGTAGATAAAGAACTTGAGGAAGATTTCCAGACCAGTGAGTGAGCACATGATGAATTATGGTGATGGTCATATTTTCATCATTTTGAATATTTGGAGCTGTGAAGTAAACCCTTGGACACATTTTTCCATTGAATACCATACAACCAACCAAGTGAAACTGAAGTAAATTCTCTTCTTGTAAATTTTTTGGTGTACAAAAGCATTCGGTAGAAGTCTTTTCTTTTGGTCCATGCATCAATTATCATACCTAAATATGTGTTTGGAGAATCATAGCACTTCTTTCAACGTTTTTACAACTTTTTCCCTTCACTTGATTATTGATTCCGATGTTTTTGAAGTGCTTTGACTATGGAATCTCCACATGACACAAAATGAAAATATTGATCATATGTTTTCATAGTTGATAACTATTCAATTAAGAAAAAAAAAATAGTAAATACATACCTCTTTCTTCCCCTTCAAATTTATATCTTCTTGATTTAAGAGTTGCACATATACTACAAATCCCCATCCTTGACTTCTTAGGAATACATACATTGTTGAATTGTTTCTTCCATATTCTTTTAAACTATGCATATGTAATAAATTTGCCATTTCCTTAAACACCTTCATCATATCCTTTGTACAAGCTGTAGATTTCCCTCCTTGAGAAATTGTTTGGAATATGTATTGTGTCTCTATCTGGTATACACTCTCAATGTTTGGAAAAAAAATCACGCATCCATGAGAATGTAGTGCTTGTCAATGACCCACTAGACTCTTTTCCATGATGTACCTTTGAATAAAATGAAGGATCTTTTTCCAACCTTGTCTAGATTCTTGATAGATGAACATTGCCAATCATGGATGATTTTAAGGATGGGAGTTTATTTTAAAATGTTGAAACCTTGGTGAATCTTACTAATCCTTCATATGTCAACTATAAATGTTTGGCGATATTATTGTAAAAATATTCAAATTTCTAAGGATTTTATATGGTTTGTATGAAAATTTGGCGAATTTTAAGGTAAAATAAGTTTATCCTATAGAATCTAGGCGAATCATTTTTAGAATAGAGAAACATTTTTTGGGAAAAACCATGGAAAATTAGAGAGAAATTTATCCCCTAAAATCATCCTTGTTGCCAATTGAGTGAATTTTTTTGAAAGCCCTTCTACAAAGTAAAATATTCCCAATGCGATAATCATATCTTGTATTGGTCGATATCATGCACCCCATCAAATATGAATTTTTCATTATCTTATTCATTGACAAGTATGTCTTCCTTTTATTCAAGGCATATATGTAGTCCATGTTTTCAAATAATTCTTTTGACAATATTCACTTGAAATCAATTCACTTATGGAGATTGATTTAGTGAGGAATTCTTTCCTAGACCTTGCATAACTATAATGACTTGGATTGATATAAAAAGGTCTAGTCTCCTAGACACAATGTTTCTTGGCAATGTCTCCACTATTTCATCATCCTCACTAGAAGGATTTTCCTTATCACTGGAAGGAATATCAAGAAAAACATTGTTAGGAGACTGAACTAGATAATGTTGATCAGATTTATTTGTTGGAGTTGAATGATTGATAACATCATCAACAACATAATCATTTAGAGGAAAATCATAATCAACATTGTGTCCACCATTGACATAATCATCTTCATTCCTTTTAAAATCCCTACTTGAGTGAAAATGTTCACCATCATGCTTAGTGCCTTGAAAATATTCATCAGTATCTTGAAAATCCTCACTTGGAGGAAAATCAAGATCATCAACATTGTTCCCTTTTATATTATGACTCAGAAAAGAGTGTCTACCAATGGCGTAATCATATTCAGTACTTTAAAAATCCCTACTTGAGAGATATTCTTTGTCATCCTCATTACTAGCTTGAAAATCCTCACTTGGACGAAAATCTTCATTATCCTCATCGATACCATGAAAATCCTCACTGAGAGGAAAATCATCATCACCAGCATTGCTTCTTTTAAATTCCTCATTCCAGAAATACTTTCCAGCATTGCTGTAATAGTCATCATTACTTTTAAAATCCCCACTTGGGGGAAATTCTTCATCATCCTCATTTGTTCCTTGGAAATACTCACTTGGAGGAAATTCTTCATCAGTACCTTCAAAATCCTCACTTGCAGGAAATTCATCATCACCAACATTGTTGTCCTTAAATTCCACACTAGGGAAAGAGTGTCCATTGTTGTCATAATCAACTTCACTACTCTTTAAATTTCTAGTTGAGGGAAATTCTCCATCATATTCATTGGTGCCTTGGAAATCTTCAATGGTACCTTGAAACTCCTCACTTGGAGGAAATGTTTCATCCCAATCATTTAAACATTAATCAAAGTCTCCACTTTATACTACATTTGATTATTTTCATTACTATTAAACTGCTGAGTAGATTTATCACCATCATATGCCTCCTCTTCATCATCGATGCCTTCAAAGTCCTCTGATTTAGGACTTT
>JASDQU010218014.1:0-18087 GCA_032191745.1 Picea mariana | reverse complement strand
AATGCTTATTTTTTTCTTTACACTTGACAAAACACATAGATAATTTTGATCTTCTAGATTAGGGTTGATTACATCTTTATAATACCTTAATTTTCTTTTTCCCTCTAACTCTTTATCACACCACATTTTTCCTTAAATTTTGATTTGACATTTTTTTTAATAGTATCTTTATTCTGTAAAATGGTTTCTTCCATTATTCCCCAATAGTTTAGCCAAGATTGGGTGTCTTTATGCCATCCTCGCTTGAGTCGATGGTGGTTATGACTTGATTTGGAAGCAATTTTAGGTAGCCTCTTCTCTTCCATGTTGTTTAACTTGTTCTTATACATTAGGTATCTAGTCATAGCCATGCTCTCAATAGGGGAGAGGCTAGTTTCTATGAGGAGAATGGGATACGACGTATTTCCTTTAATTTTGAGATTATAGGTTATAAAATTCTTTTATATTTGCTCTATCTTTCTCCAGGATTCACGAGAGATACTACAGCCCCATACTTCACATCCATAAAGAATAACGGGTGTAACAAGAGTCTCAAAGAGGAGTTTCTTCTTATCCCAACTCCAAAGTTCAACTGATTTACAATTGTTTTCAAGCCCATAATAAGCTTTCCATCCCCCAATAATCCTTTTCTCAATGCTATAATTCCAATTAAACTTGAATATCAATTCCAAGATATTTGTATGAATTCACTTCCTCCAAATTATTTCTATATACAAATGAACTACTTTTAATTAATAAACTTTATATATTATAATATAACATTATTAATTAAACTTTATTTATTATTAAACTTTATATGGAATTACTCAATGAAACGCATAGCGATCAGGGCTGAGAAGAAGTCAAAAGCTATGGAAAAAAACTATCTTTTATGAAGAAGTGTGGGCGAGCTCTCAGGACCCTAAGAGGCATGGCGCTCCTTCAAGCTTCCCATTCCTATGTATTACATTATAGTTAAAATAGTGTGCGAAAAATCCATGACCAATACAATCCATCTTCGTTTATTACTAGTACATCTACACAATTGAAGTGGATGGTGAACGTTGATAAAAATCATCATCAATTAACTATTTCAGAGCAAAACAAGAGTTTAATGTACATATAGAAATGCCAGCACCACCAAAGGTCATCCTTCCGCAACTAGCATTTCACCCACTAAAATGACAACCTCACATACTTTAATACTACATTAAGCATAATCAGACTTAGCAATTACATGTTGTATTCCTACTAATTAGTAGCAATTAGATGTTGTATTTATACTAATTTGTGCTAATCACAGATGTTAATGACTAACAAACAAATTATGATTAAACTTAATTTTTTCACTAAATCTCCCACCCATACATTGCCTTTTTTATTTTTATTAAAAGGTATTTAACCAGGTGCTCTACAAGTAAATAGCTACTTTATCTACACAGAAATACATAGAACAACATATACCTATTTTTAAATGGAAATTTATTAATCACCAAACATCTTATTTATTTTATTTAAATGTATTAAACCAATATACATTACAAATCTGTTTTATAGTTGAAAACTTTAACTTATAAAGGATCGATATTGATTAAGAATTATACATAGACTAATCTGTTATCTTTAAAGTTTAGATAGATGTATATAGTTTAGATACATGTAGGAATGAAAAAAATAAAATAAATAGTAAATAAATAAATAATATATATTTAAACATAGTCCTAAAACATACTAACAAATTAAAATTTAAAGAGTCAAGTTCCTAGTTGAGTATGTAAAATATTATAATTTATATAAAAATATAGTTCCTATACATATTTAAAGATGGCTAGATGGCTGAGTATGTAAAATAGTATAATTTACATAAAAATAAAGTTAATATGGGTACAGTTAAGTGACTTAATAATATTGTTAAATAAAAATCTAAAGTCTAGTTTAGATCTCAATTTTAAAAATTAAAACAAACACAATAAAATTAAATTTATATCTAAAATGAATTTCCTCACCATATAATAAAACAAATACAAGAAAATTGAATTTCCTCACCGTATCAATAATAAGTTAATGCGACATATCCACATTCTTTTTGAAGAACAAGTATCTCTCCTAAAGAATGTTAAAAACCCAAACGAATGAATGTAAAAGCATACATATCCACATTTTTGAAGAGTAGGTATCTGTCCAAAAGGATGTTAACAACCCAAACGAATGAATGTAAACGCATGTATAAGAGATACAAAATAAATGTAAAACCATGTATTACATATAATCACTGTCACATTATGTATGTTGTTGGGAAGCATAAGCAAACCATAGCATAAAACTAGAGAATAAGTAAGTAAGATTAAACACTTATTAAATCAAGTATAGCAATCACATAATTGGTATAATGATTTATGTGGAAATTTATTGACAATGATTATTGGTCTTCTTCTTATTCAAGGGAGAATTATAATAGCCAATCTCACTCATACAACCATTCTCTCCTCACACAATGTACTTGTTTTCACTAGCATTGTCCTCTACCTCTATAAGTATGCTCATATATATAATATTTACAACTTAATTACACAAACTCATCATAAATAAATCACATAATTACACTAACAGTTCAAAAGTAGATTGCATGCATGGATACGTGCATCTGCATCTGTATGTGACCAAATGATAAAGTTCGTTGACATGTTTCCAACACATGCATACATAACTATCTATAAAACAAATTTAAAATGACGGAGAGAAACCACCACCGTTTGTAATGCTGTGCTATGACATTGACAAGGATGAGCTCTTATTCCACCTAGTTATAAATTTGATTGGTTAAACAGAGAAATTAAATTAAAGGATTGTAACATTGAATGGTGTAAGTCTAATTAGGAGATTTACATCCTACATTCCATAAACGTTGAATGCATAATCTTAACGTAAAGGTGGAAATGTCTGCACAAAAACGTCATCCCTGCACATTCCACCGCGAGGTGAAGTTGAATGCAGAAACTTAACGTTTAACCCTACTATTATATAACAGAAAAGGGAACAAACATAAAAACATTGATACGTTGTAAAAAACAAGGATAGAGAGTTTACTCGGAAATATAATATTACTCCCTCAAAGTGTATTTATTTATTTCAGTATTGTCATATAGAGTAGAATCCCTAACCATAGTGAAGGAGGAAGGGGTGAATTAGGAACAACTACGGATGTAATCCTCAAACAACACCACACAAGACAAAATACAATAGGAGACGTTGCTCTAAACTTCTTCATTTATTCCTTGTTTCTTGAGTAAGAATTAAATACACAAAATTTAATAAAAATAGTACTCACAAAGGAAGGGGTGAATTAGGAACAACTATGGATGTAATCCTCAAACAACACTACACAAAACAAAATACAATAGGAGATGTTGTTCTAAACTTCTTCATTGATTCATTGTTTCTTGAGTAGGAAAAAAATACACAAAATTTAATAAAAATAGAACTCACAAAGATATCTCATGAACAACTAAATGAAACTCTTTTAGAGTCTAAAATAAAAAATCTGCTAAATTAATTATGGAAGTAATTATTTTTTAACACTGTGACTTAATTACTATCTCTAAATCGATAATACAACATGATGGCCTACTTAACCAAGTCTCAGCTAGGTTAGCAACACCTCATATCAACTCAAAAAAGTTGATTTACTTTCTTTACTTCATGCTGGTGTAGCTTGTACTCTCTATGTTCTATAATCTTTTTCTACTTTTTTCTCCAAAATTTATATTTGATGTACCTTTTCTTCTTCTTCAACTTTACCATTACTTTGGTCATCTTTAATATTTCTTCATCATCTTTTTTTTCTTCATTTGTTCTTCTTCTTCATGTGATTGTCTCTTTATCAGGTTCTTCTTTTGCTACAATTATGAACATTTTTCCAGAACCACTTTCGTCTCCATCATACTTAGGCTTTGCAAGTAGTTCTTCAAAAAACGCTAATTCAACATAAAATTCAACATTCAATGTAGCTTCATTTACGTCTTTAGTGAATTTCATTGCTAGATTCTTCTCATATTTTGCTACTACATCAAAGGTAGTTTCATTTTAATCTTCAACTTCAATTTCATCATCGACATCTGAATCTACATAGTGGGCTTCACTTTCTTTACCATGTTCATGCTCTGCATGTTGTTTAGAGTCATTTTTTCCTTTCACAATTTGTTCAACAAATTTCTTTGCAATGTGCAGTCTCACCATAACTTATTTCTTTTCTTATGCATCAACAATATCTTCATAAAAAACTACAACACTATGTGGATCATCTTGACATTGATAGATATTGATAGGTGTTTCTCCCCCTTTCACTGTATGTCATTTCTAGTATATCCCAAGCTTCTTTGGACCTAGTCGCTGCTAAGTTTTTGGGAAAAACACTCTCATCCAAGCCTTGTTGAATGAGAAACAATCATAGATGATTTTAGGGGATAAATTTTGTTAATGTGATAATTTTCCATGACTATTCCCAAAAAAATATTCACCAATTTCCTTTTTTTCTAAAAACTATTAGCCCAAATTTCATACATTAAAAACTTTTTACCTTAAAAATCACCAAACTTTTATAGAAACTATATACAAAATCCTTAAAAATTTGAATATTTTTATAAAACTATCACCAAAGGTTTTACATTTTGCATATTAAGGACCAGTAAGATTAGCCCATGTTTCTACATTTTTAATATAAATTTTCATACTTAAAATTATCCCTGGAAACAATGAGCTCATCCTTCTTATTTGAATCATGATCTCTTAAGCTTCTTTATTTAAAATTTCTTCAAAACCATCCAACATAACATGCCATAAATCCTTTATACATAATCTAGTTCTCATCTTCATAGCCGAAAAGTTATAATTTTTAAGAGAACAAATAAGAGGTGGTGCAAGATAAGGATCGCTCCACAAATCTATACTCACAACTCAAATTCACCCCAAAATATCAATCCCGTGTGAGAATCAGAATCTATGACTCTGCTAAATTATTGCTAAGCCATGTTTTCTTTTTAACTTCTAAACAAAAACTATTAAGTTTTTGTAACTTACTTCAAACTTTTATGAAAAATCCCCCAAAAAAAACTCTTTCCTTCTTTCTTTTAATTTCCTTATGAATACATTAAAAAAATCTCACATACCTCCTTTAAAATTAAAATAATGGAAAAGACCCACGGTCCTCCCTAATATTTTTAATTAAAATGGTTTATTTTTATTTTTTTTAAATTTGTTTATGAATACGGAAAAACATAAAAAATATCTCACTGACCTCCTTTAAAAACTTCCTTTAAAATTAAAATAATGAAAAACCCCATGGTCCTCTGTAAGCTTTTTAATTAAAATGGTGAAGAGTCTTACGCTCCTATGATCCACCACTTCCCTTTATCGCATGAAACCCTTGGTCTCTCGTGGCTTATTTTCCTTGGGTGCTTCGCTCTTGTAGCTCTTTAAAACTTTGACTGTGGGGTTGGATCTGAACTGAAACCCTCTCTCGGCCTCCTCTTCGTTTCTTGAAGGCTCTGCGACCTGTTACTAAGATAGACTTCCTCTTTAGCCTAACCTTGCTCTCATACACATTTGAAGGAGGAAAGGGTGAATTAAGAACAACTACAACTGTAGTTCTCAAACACCTCCACACAAAAGGGAACATAATAAGAGTTGCTTCTCTAAGCTTCTTCATTGATTCATTACTTTTCGAGTGAAAATTAAATTCACAAAATTTATTAAAAATATGGCTCACGAAGATAGCTCGTGTAGGACTAACTAAACTCTACTAGATTCTAAAATCAAACCTTTCATAAATTAGCTACGAAAGTGATTGTTTTCTAGAACAATCATATATTGTTGAGATAATGCCGAAATGAAGTCATCTAGAACATTGTCAACATTGTCAAAATAAGAAGTTGTTGCATGGTTGTTGGAGGAGTGTTCAATTTTAGCTTATGAGTCATTTGAGATCCATTATTTTAGGATTTTGTTCCAGGTTTGTTGGTGAGTATTCCGCCTATATAAATAATGGACTTTCCTCTGTATATCTAAGTTTTGTGAGCATAGTCTCACCTCATGTTGAGTAATTATGCTCTATAATTTATCTTCGCAATTTTAATTTGTTATCAGAGAATCTTGTTTGAAGATCCGTAAGGAGTTATTGAAGCTTGATGCAAGGTTGATTGTCACCTGTCGAGATAGAGATTTTGACTATGTTGAATTCGTAATGTGAAGAGCCAGTGTAAGAGATTATTGTTTTGCAACCAGATTGTGAGGCTATGCGCTGGAGGGAGCATTGTTTGATGTGTTTGAATGACTGTCCCAGCAAGCAAAAGGAGGACGATTTTCTACCCTATCAAGTGGAGTTCTGTTACTTGCAAAGGAAGAGCCTGCCACTATTTGATTGTAGTCACAATCGCGTCAAGGAAGAACCTGCAATCGCTGTTGAAGATCTGCAGAAGGAGTCTCATGAGCTCAATGTGGTTTTTTAGTCGATGTGTCAACACACTCACAGTCGTTGAAGATTGTTGTGTACAGCTGCGTGGGAAGTCATCGTTTCCCTAAAATTGTTTTCAAATCCCAACCTACAAGCGATTTGCTTAAGCCGATATTAATGTTAATTGGAAATTTAAGTTGATGACGGTGCTTGAAAAATATAATCGGTGGACGATTGTCAAAGAAGATTATCCCAAACCCATTGTTGTTGCCTCGATTCTGGACTTGAAAAAATGAGAAACGAAGGTGAAGGTGTTGTTGCGGATATAATCGGTGGACGATTGTCAAAGAAGATTATCCCAAACCCATTGTTGTTGCCTCGATTCTGGACTTGAAAAAATGAGAAACGAAGGTGAAGGTGTTGTTGCGGATGTTAGTGAAGTATAGCTTAATTCATCACATCCCAGATTGTAAGAATTCCAAAGAGACGTGTGACGTTCCCAAGGGTTTCTATGATACCTCTAATGCAAACCGAATCTTATTCTTAAATACTAATTTATTGTCTATTAAAATGGAAGCCAATGAAAGTATAAGCATCTTCATTTCTCGCATCAAAGATCTAAGTGATAAGTTGGGTGGCATTGGTGAAGAAGTATCTAGTTCTCATTTGGTAACCATCACATTAAATGGTTTAGTACAATATTATAAAGTTTTTATTCCAGCTAGGGCTTCACCCCCTACTTTTGGCGAGTTATCAAAAATGCTTCTTCAAGAGGAAGAAAGAATGAAAAAATTATGATTTGGACTCAAGTGGATCAGATTTGGCATGGATTGCAAGAGGTAAATGATCATATAGAGTTAAACCATGGGATAAGAACAAAGGCAAGTTTCAAGCAAAACAGGAAGGTATTTTTAGAAATTAACGGATGTGCTCATTTAACCATAGACAATATAACAATATTGTCACCCAACCATAGGCCGAAGCCATCCCTGAGCACCTTAACCTTGACAGAGAATGATTCCGGAAGAAAACCAATAGCCAACCACAACTAATGTATAAAGATAACCAACACTGATGAGAAAGTCCAACTATAACCAATAGAAAGTCCGAGACTAAACCATAAATATAGATTGCAACTGCAACTGCTCTCCAAACTTGCACACTTGCCTAGTTTCTACAGTGCGCACCTCTTCCCAGCTTAAATTTCTAGCTGTCTGGTACAAAATGAGGTCTAAATATTTGTATTTATATAGTTTTCTTGAGCTATCTGGGCCTACTTCTCATGCTAGATGCTAAATAGTTAATATTAATTATTTCCTTGAGTCGACTTGTCTTCTAGGGTTATTAACCAATCAATTAGGGTTTCTTCTTGCTTGCCAAAATATTTTATTCTCGTCAGCTTTACACATAGAGGTAAATACCTCCTTCAGCTACCATAATATCAACACTCCCTCCTAGATAGGGAGGTATTGAAGGTAATGGTCTTGACCACAAACATACCATTCACTCGGTAGCATCAACATAGTCATATAGATTATCTCATGATTAGATCATGAGCACCATCATCACTATTAGTGTCATCAACTGCATCATCTCTCATAACCATCTTCCATCTGAGTAATCGGAAATGATGTTGGATAAGTCACCGACTCCAGAGAGTGACACAAGAACCATTCTTCTAATATGGACATATATCTTAGAAGAATAAATGTCCTGGACCATTTTTCATCTAGGATATCTCTGTCCATTGATCATCCATCTAGTTGATAATCATTTCCAACACTGTTGATAGTCTTCAAGGAAATCAAAACAATATCATTCAATAGAACACAACTGTGTCTATCCATAGTAGTACATAACTACAATCCAGTGGTACATTACCACACCAAGTAGCACACAGATACTTGAACAATGACATATAGTCACAATCAATGGAACATATGACCACATAACAATCATCTGAAAACCTGCACAGAAAACATTGTTATGATATAAACTGAATCATCTGGGCCATTCTTCCACTCACATCTTTGAGATCTGGAAGAGAATCTACCCTTAGAAAGGACAACATCAATGATGAGATATCTAGACTATTCTTCTCAAGTAAGGAAGAATAATTGTCCCTAGTTCTTAGCCTGGACCATTCCCCACCCTGGGCCATTCCTCTGACACTAAACAAAGTGAAACTTGGAGAGAATGAGTCTTCCCTATGGAATGCCTGTCCATGATTGTTGAACTGGACCATTCACCTATCTCGGCGATTCCTCCAACACTAAACAAAGTGAAACCTGGAGAGAATGAATCTACCCTAGGGAATGACTGTTCGGACCATTTCCGAAAGAAATGACTACCCTGCACCAACCTCCAAAACAAACCATTTTTTGAAATTGCTCACAACTGTGAGCTTCGAAAGAATGACTTTCCAGAGAGGTGGACCAGTCTTCTTGACCACTGCTAAGAGTGAAATTAAAGAAGAGAGATTGTCATAGACCATCCCCCCTGTTAACCACAATGGGAAATTGATGTCTATGGTACATCAACAATCCATCAAACCATTTTCATTACGAAAATGGCCGTTCGATCTGGACCATTTTCCGAACTGGAAAAGGCCTTTCCGTAAGAAATCTCAAACCACTTTCCGAAATGGAAAAGAACTGCTCATCCTGGACCATTTTTATAACTCAAAAATGAATATCCATAAATCAATAACACATCAGTTCTCCCTCCCAGCCTAGGAGTAATTTCTTCATTTTTCAATAAGGAAGTCGTCTCCACGAGCTCCATCTTGTTCTTCTGAGTACGCAAGCTTTTTCATCTTGGACAAACGCTTTACCAAAGTATATTCTATCTTCTCATCTGTGAAGATATATTAGAGAACCACTTCTCTTTTCTGGACATCATCACACAGAATGTAATGCTTGATCTCAAAGTACTTTGGTCTATTTGGAACACTGGTTTTTCTCTGAAGGATTCATATGGATATGATGATTACATTATATCATGGATGGATTCAGCTCTTTTGTTTCTTGTTAGCTCATGACATCGTGGAAAGACTCAAACTGGAACATATCCAAGTAACACTTTTTCTGTTATCATGAGAGTTTGTCATGGACTAGCAATCCATCATCCTAGACTTCTAAGTAACCATTTTGATACAATATCTCTGTTATAGAAAGTTTTCACCATGCTTCTGTTGTGCATGAGAGGATTTTCACCAAGTTGTTTGAATCCATACAAGATCTTTTTCGATTTACATACAAGGGTATATTTATGATATACCTCAAAACCTTGAGGTTGCTCTACATACGCTATTGTGTTCAATTACTCTGTTGAGGAGAACAGTCCTTACATTCATTTGATGTAAACTCCAACCAATGGATAATGTAGGAGATATAATGGATCAGGTAGAGGTATGTCTGGTTATTGGAACAAGCTATCATCACAGTCTTCTCCCTCCATCTAGGAGAACCTTTAGTTCTATATCTCACAATTCTTCCATTCATAAGTCTTCCATACACTGTTCTTCATCACAACTTCCATTTCTTCTACTTAATTGTTTCTAGTGAGTTCAGACCAAGCTGGTAGTCTTCTGATTCTTGATATAATGACTGGTTGTTATGGATTTTTCTTTATTACTTGAAATCTTCATGTTCTTCTTCATGTTTCTCTTTAGGTCTTGGGTCCATGGAGTTTTCTATAGATTCCATATCCTGAAGATTCTGACTTCTTCCTTTCATTGAAGGATCATGGATGTGGATGGACAACAAGGTATACTTTAAGGATTCTTTTCGAAGAAGGCTTATTCTAAAGTCAAACTGAACACGTACTGCTTTTCAAGGCTGCTACTATGGATATATACTTTGTCATCTTCAATGTATCATAGGATTATCTCCCTCCTAATCCTTGCTTCATGTATGAGTGCATGTTTTTCTTTTGGAGGTATATAATCGGCTCCCTCCATATAACATAATCCATGCTTCCGTCTGCATCCTTATTTCCTTTTGTATGGTGTCATAAGTCTTCAATTTCTTCTTCATTGATTATTTCGACTTATCTTGCAGCTGTTACTTATGTAATAACTTCCACATGATTTGTTTGATGTACTTCATCATTTCATGTGTATTGTCTGACTTGTAGTCATAATGATAGCAATCCTTATATTGTTGTTCTTCCATAGGTATAGTTCATCTTGGAACATATTATCTTCTGAGAAATAGATATACAAGATATGTATAGAGACTATGAAAACAAGATATCTACAAGAACTATGAATAACATTGTTACCTTGTCTTTAGAGGAACAAGTCTACTTTATCCTTCTTGGTCTTCCTTGAGGGTTTCCTTTCTTCGACAATTGATGCTTCATGTGTCTCCTTCCTTTTCTTTAGCTCGGGAAAACGATTTTTGTAGTGACCATATTTCTGACAGCTGAAGCATTGTATTTTTGACATATCCTTCTTTTGATTTGGCTTCTTTTCAAATGTCCTTTTGTTCCTGGAATTCTTGAATCTTGTTGTGAAGGCCTGATCATCGTATTTCTTTTTAGGTTTCTCTTTTGCATTGATCCTTGATTCTTCTTGAGCACAACAATTCCAAAGTTCTTCAAATGTGGGATACTCCTTCCTTGTGTTCATACTTGCGGCAAATGCATCTCATGTCTTGGGAAGACCATTCATTACTATATTTACTAGTTCCTTCTCTGAAATTATTTCTTCAATATCTCGTAGTTGATCTCTTAACTCAGATATTCTCACAAGGTATGATGTTATGTTGTCATCATCATCATTCATTTTCATGTCATAGAGCTCATTCTTCAGACTCATTGCTTGTTCAATGTTTCTGACTAAGAAAAGGTTTGTTAGGGCATCGTACATATTCTTAGATGATTTAAGATGGGAGATGTAGGGTATCAAGTGGTATTTTATAGAGTCCACTATGATACTCATGGCATTGATGTCACTATCCTTGAACTTCTCCATAATTGGAATGTTCTGAAGTTCCTTATCTTTTCCTTCTTTGAACTATGGTTCCACGATCTTTCCTTTCATGATATCCAACAATTTATTCTTGGTAAGGATGAGGTCAATCCTTTTCTTCCATGCTCTGAAGTTAGAAGCCCCTTCTAACTTATTTCCTGACTTCATAGAGTAAGTCATAATTGCTTTGACTTGGTCAACCCTTGATTTTGACCAAAAACTCAAACATGACGTCTTGGATTGCTGAGACTACCAGGATGTGCACTAGGCTAGGGTGCATTCGGCTATCCGAAAAAAATTAGGTCAATCTCTTAGCTTAAGGTGCCTCAGCGAGAGGGTTAGGGTTTCATTGTTGTAGCAAAAACTGGCTGCAACTACAACTACAACTGAGCAAATCCTCCCAATATATCTTCCAGTAGTTAGACTATCCAAAGATAGTGTGGGCCCATAACCTATTAGAAAGTAATGGATGTTCTCGTTTAACCATAGACAATATAACAATATTGTCACCCAATCATAGGTTGAAACCACCCCCGAGCACCTTAAGCTTGACACAAAATGATTCCAGAAGAAAACCAATAGCCAACGACGTCTAATGCATAAAGATAACCAAGACTGATCACAAAGTCCAACAATAACCAATAGAAAGTCTGAGCCTAAACCAGAAATACAGATTGAAGCAGTTGTCGTCTACAACTACCCTCTAGACTTGCGCACTTGCCCAATTTCTCCAGTGCGCACCTAGTCCCAACTAAAATTTCGAGTTGCCTGGTACAAAATGAGGTCTGACTACTTGTATTTATACAGTTTTCCTGAGTCGTCTGGGTTCGCTTCTCATTTTAGATGCTAAATACTTAATATTAATTATTTCCTTGAGTCAACTTGTCATCTAGGGTTATTAACCAATCAATTAGGGTTTCTTCTTGCTTTCGAGAATATTCTATTCTCACCGAGTTTACACGTGGAGGTAAATACCTCCCACATCTACCATAATATCAATAGATATGGCATATCTTGATTCTTATGCTAAGTGAAATGTTGAATGTGAATATTGTGGAAAACCTGGGCATGTGGCTAAAGATTGTTATAGAAGAAAGTATCACAAGTTCAATAAAAGATATAAAGGAATAATGGAAATTTTATGCATAAATATACTTCAGTAAATGATGGATTTAAAATCTCAAGTTGTTTATTTTTTAAGCTGCATTGTCTACTGAAATTGATGATGAGAATGCATGGTTCATAGATTCTGGTGCATCACCCCATATGTCTTCTAATAAAGAATGGTATGATGAATATTATGAGAACATTGATGGCACACACATTTATTTAGGAGATAATAGATCACATAAATTTATGGGCTATGGAGTACTATGTGTGAACTTACCTAGTGGACAATTGAAACAGATTCATAATGTGATGTATGTTCCTCCCATAAAAAAGAATTTAATATATGTTTCTACTATCACTGTTAATGATTTAAAAGTAAAGTTTGGTAAGTTAAGGTGTGTTGTAAAATATGTCCAGGATCACTACAAGATTGTTGCCACAAGTATGAGAGTTGGTGGATTGTATAAGTTGGATGTGACTATAAATAGTCATGTTGCATTGGCATCCACAACAATGTCAAGAGAAGAGTTATGGCATCGCAAGTATGGGCACCTCAATTACAATGATTTGATGTTGTTGCAAAGAAAAACAATGTTTGATGGTCTCCCTATTATGAAGAATGATTATTTTGAATGTGAATCATGTGCACTTGGTAAGTAGCATAGAGAGGAGTTTCCCATACATACAAAGAAAAGACAAACTAAAATACTTGAATTAATTCATACTAATGTATGCAAACCTATCCAAACTATATCACTTGGTGGTGCATCATACTTTCTAATTTTTGTTGATTACAGATCTAGATATACTTGGGTCTATTTCATAAGGAGAAAAAGTGATGTATTTGATTATTTTAAAGAATTAAAAACTATGGTTGAAAAACAGACATACAAATGTAATAAAATTCTTAGATCTAACCACGGTGGTGAATATACATCACGAGCATTTAAAAGTTATTATAAATTTAATGGGATCCAACAACAATTTACAGTACCTCATACACCTCATCAAACTGGTGTCACTGAGAGAAGGAAAAATACACGGGTGCAGTGTGCTCGTAGTATGATTCAAGGTAAAAACATTTCTAATGGTTTTTGGGAAGAAGCCATTAATATTGTTGTTTATTTAAAGAATCAAATTCCAACTAAGAAATTAGATTTTAAAACTCCTTTTGAAGTTTTTCATGGTTATAAACCTAATGTCAGTCACTTAAGAGTGTTTGTATCCACTTCCTTTGCAAATATTCCTAAGGATGAGACAAGAAAACTTGATGTAGAATCAATCAAGTGTATTTTTATTGGGTATTGTACATAAGAGAAAGCATACAAATTGTTTGATCCCAATTCACATAAATTGTTTACAAGTAGAGATGTGGTGTTTCACGAGAGTGCAAATAGAGGTGATCCAATGAATGATGTTGATGCTTGGCATATTTATAATGATAATAATGATCATGTTAAAATAGATGCAATGGTTAAACAAGAAAGAGAATAGGTATATGTTCAAGAATGGAATGAAAGTATTATGGAGACTTCAAGAAGTCATAATACATCAAGTGGAGAGGAGTCACCACAGAGGAAGAGAAGAGATGAAAGAAGTGAAGGACCAAGGAGATCATTAGGACAAACTCAACCACCTACAAGGTTTAAACATTGTGCATTGATGTCCTAGTTAAAGAATGTTGTAGAACCTATATACCATGAACAATATAAAGAACATGAAGAGTGGAGAAATGAAGTGAATGAAGAATAAAAATCTCTTATGAAAAATCACACATGGGAATTAGTAGAACTTCCTGAAAGAAAAGTTCGTATTGGAAGAAAATGATTGTAGAAATCTAAATTTAAAGCAAATGGTAGCATTGATAAATACAGGGAAAGATTAGTTGCAAAGGGATATTCACAAAAGGAAGGAATAGATTATGATGATACTTTTGCACTGGTAGCTAAATTGAATACAATTAGAGTATTGATTACCTTAGCTACAAAACATAATTGGAAAATACATCACTTAGATGTCAAATATGATTTTATGAATGGTGATTTGAAGGAAGAGGTTTATTTGGTTCAACCTGAAGGTTTTCTAAAGAAGGGACATGAACATCTAGTATTCAGGTTAAGGAAAGCCTTATATGGCCACCAAGATGATGGTATGTAAAGATTGATTCATTTTTTTATCAGAAGGAATTTTTGAAAAGAAAGAGTCATCCTAACCTGTATGTTAAGAAAGATGGAGAAGAAAATGTTTCTTTAATATCTTTGTATGTGGATGATCTCATTATTATAGGAAGTGCGCAAAATTTAATTGCAAAAATCAAATGTCAATTATCTCAAGAATTTTAAATGAAAGATCTTGGAGAATTGCATCACTATTTAGGACTTCAAGTTTGGAGGGATCTTGGTAAGACATCAATTACACAAAGAAAATAGACAAAGAAAATTCTTAAAATTTTTCATATGAGTGAGTGTAAAGAAATTTCAACTCCCTTAGAACAGAATGCAAAGTTATACAATGATAATGGAACTAAAGAGGAAGATTGTACATTATATCGACAGTTGGTGGGAAGTTTGAACTACCTAACCACTATCGGACCAGGAATGTCAGTTCATGGCTAAGACTTTTGAAAGCCACTGGAAATATGAAAATACATTACTTCGATACTTGAAAGGAACAACAAATTTTGGTATTATGTATACTGATGACTCTGATGTTGAATTGACATGTTTTTCTTGTTTGGATTGGGCAGGAAATCCTGATGATAAAATATCTACCTCAAGTTATGCATTCCATATAGGATCGAGGGTTGTTTCATGGAGTAGCAAGAAACAATCAATTGTTTCTTTGTCATCAACAAAAGTTGAGTATAAAGCCTTGACTGGTGCTACATGTGACATTTTTTGGTTGCGGAGAATTTTTGCAGATGTTGAAGAGGAGAAAAATGGCCCAACATGAATCAATTATGATAATCAAAGTGTTATCAAATTGGCACATAATCCAATATATCATGCAAGATCAAAACACATTGAGCTACAACACCACTTCACCAGAAAGAATATTGAATCAAAAGAAATTGATTTGATTTTTTGTAATATAAATGATAATGTGACCGATAAATTTACCAAGCCTCTTGGTAAACTCAATTTTGAAGTTTTTATAAGCAAGTTAGGTGTTTTAGAAAATCTATTTCTCCATTAAGGGGGAATGTTGAGATAATGTCTAAATGAAGTCATCTAAAACATTGTCAAAATAGAAAGTTGTTGGATGGTTTTGTACAAGTGTTAAATTTTAGCTTATGAATAGTTTGAGATACATAATTTTAGGATTTTGTTCAAGGTTTGTTGGTGAGTATTCCAACTATATATATAATGGAGTTTTTCTCTGTGTATCTAAATTTTTTGAACATAGTCTCACCGTCTCTTGATTAAATGTGTTCTTATTTATCTTCACAATTTTAATTTAGATGGTATCTCTAGATGATAATCGCGAGAATTAACTTCCTAGAAACAAATTTTCAGTACAGAAAATAGTCCAGCCTTATGACTACCTAAACCATAACCCTAGATCTCGGATAGTTGGTACGTTAGATCTCGGATAGTTGTTACGTGATCGCATAAGCTCGAACTACAACCTGCATGGTGTCAATGAAAAGAAACATTAGCCATATAAAGAACGAAGATCAAATATCTAAAACCAAAGTAGGATGAATTACACACTTTCATGACAACCTCTTTCAACATGACATAGCTTCTGATCCATGAGGCCTCCAGATATTATTGATTCCTAGACAATGATTCCAAGCAAACAATTATTTAAGCATTAAACTCCAAAATCTCCAAGTAGACTAAACGTAATAATCAATCTAGTCACTAGAATAGTGAAAAAAAGCAGTAAGAATAATTTAAAAATAATTTGAATCTGAAAAGAGAATTCACAAAACGATGTGAAAATCAAGACAATTTTGAAACTAAAGGAAAAAAAAATTGAAACCTGACAACTTACAGCCAAGCACATCTTAAATTTAACCAAAGTAAAAATAAATTGAAGAATTGGAGGTCAAAATCCTCACTGTCATACATCACGCCTGCTCTTCTGATTTTGAATTGCTACATCGATATTTGTGGTGCACTAAAAGCTGAAATTGGAGACTTGCATCACTGCAGAGAAGTTCTTAGCAAGCTCAAAATCCCTCTCGGTCCATAGTTTGAATACCTAAATCCCTGAATTGCATCTTCTTAGAAAGCAGGCTGTGCTACAGTCCATTACAATTCCCATTACACATCACCTACATTGTATGTCAAGTTAATATGATTGCATTTTTCCCACTCCTCGACATGCACATCAGAATTTTTTTAAACCTTTTAAATGTTAAAAAAATATAGTTAGAAATAACATACACATTCCCTCTTCTTCATGGTTCTTAAAAGTAACTAAATGTCAGGTACACTAAAAAAACTTAAGCACAATTGGTAGAATTGTGAAATGTAAAAAATTAATAGTGAAAAAGTGAATGTTAAAAGTTAATTAATTTTTTTTAGTTTTTTATTTGTAAAATTATGGTTTTTGATAATTGATGGGCCAATCATTTCTTAATTTTATTAAGTAAAAGTGAAAAAATAAACAAGTTAAGTAATATAAATTTAACATTCATAAATAAAAAGAAGATCAAATTATTAATTTAAACATCATTAATTTAATAACTAATATGCCAACATCTTCAATCCTATCCTGAAAATTAGGATATCAGTTTTAATCACAAAAATGATTATATCTGAAAATTAAATAAAATACAATATTCTTTTTAAAAAATGTATCACATTGTTGAGCACGGGCATATTTGTTCTTATGGATGCGGGTATGGTACTCAATAGGAAATAAGGCCTATTGAATGTTGGAAAGGTGTTATTGCTTTGAATGCTAAGCTATTTTTTTTTTTTTGGAAGGGGGGTTTCATGTTATAGTTTTTCTAGGAAAGGATTAAGGATATTGAGACGATTAAGGATATTGAGACTTGGAAGTTCCCTAGCGCAGGGGCTGTCCAAATCAAATAGCAAGTGAATATATCTCAATTTTATTTTATAATATAACAAATACATAAAATTATTACTTTGCTCAGAGTCGTTTTCTTATGAGACTGTTTTTTTTAACTATTCATGTAGATGTATCGATTCTCAAATATATAAATTCAATGTATACTAAATCAAATGAATCAAACGTACACAATATTTTCAAAACTTCTAGGACATTCGGTTACATTAGGGGATTGAAATAGTTTATGGGTTATTTGGATACAACATGATATCCAAATAGTTTTTGATAAGAGTATCTATGTTAAAGTGATTGAATGAGCATCCTTGTTCTGCATCCGCACATAAAAGTGTTTTGTTTATTGAAAGGTTTGGTACTGTTCAGTTAAGCAATACACGATAACAATCCATCAGAGTCTTTATTATCCATCTATTGAAATAGATTCAACAGCAGCTAGATCCAGAGGAAAGTTATGAGCATTACGTTCGTGCATAACTTCCATACCTAGGTTAGCACGATTAATGATATCGGCCCAAGTGTTAATTACACG
>JASDQU010218013.1:5280-18087 GCA_032191745.1 Picea mariana | reverse complement strand
GGGTATCCTGTACAATTTCCTGTTCAAAGTAATAATAACACTACAAGGCCTAGACTCATATACAACATGACATTTCCATAAATAAGGTTGGCCCAAAATAACATCACGAACTTTGAGAGGAGAAACATCACACAATACCTTGTCTTTGAAGGGCTTGATATCATACAACAGTCAGCAATGTTGGCTGACGCGGAGATCGCTTCCTTGGCAGAGCCATCCAATGGTGTAGGGTTGTGGGTGTGGTGTTGTTGGTAGGGCTAGTCGCTTGATGACCTCTGTTGAGATGAGGTTCTTCTGTCTACCGCTATCCAGAATGAAGTGCAGTGGGGTTCCTTTTACCCACATTTGTGAATGGAAGAGGCATTCTTCTTCTTCTGGATCGTCTGGTTCACCAGGCTGGAGCTTGGTGGTAGCAATGGTGGCACTGGGTTCTGCGTCAATTATTTGTCTTCCCCTTTCTGGTTCTGGCTCAGAGTCTGAACTTGCATCTGATTTAGAGGCTTTCACTTTGGTCACCAACGACTTCTTTGAGCGGCAGTCAGCAGTGTTATGCTAAGGGCTCTTATGGAAGTCGCACCACTTCCCGGTATCTTTCTTTGTCTTTCTGGTGTCCTTCTTTGCTTGCAGCTTGGACTTGTTGTCCTGATATTGTCCATCTTTGCTCTGTCCTTTGTTCTATGGGTTTAGACCACCCTCTCTTGGCTTTTATTGTGAGGGGTTCCCAGACCCAAATTGCTGCGTCTTTTGTTTGAGCTTCTACTTGATTTTGACGACATATCGATAGGCCGTGCCCAAGGATGATATGTCCAAAAAATCGATTTCAGTATGGATGTATCTATGCAGAGTGTCACGATACTTGAGCACCAGATGTCGCTCATAATCTTTGATACCCAGCTTGGTGCGCAAGGTATGAAAGATATTTCTTAAATCTGGCACTGCTTGGTCTCTTTCTTGCCGCAGTTTGGTCCATTTGGTATTCAAGTCGTCATAAATTCCGACAGGGTAGTATTGTTCCTTAAGAGAATCCCTGAAGGATTCCCAGGTGGTCATGACTGTAAATAATGAGATTTCCTCTATTTCCTTTTGCTAACAGAAATTTTCCCACCAATCTTTGACATGGGGAATGGATTTGAGGAGCACAAAAGTAATCTTTTCTCTATTTGAAAAGTTATGGACAGAAAAATACCCTTCTAGTAGATTCAACAACTTGTCTACAGCATCTGTATTTATCTGACCTTAAAATATAGGAATATAGAAGTTTATTTGTACCTTGAAGGGGGTGATGCCTCCGCTCGAAGAAGATGTGTCTTTTGTTGGTAGTCGTCGAAGGATTTGCATGAAAATATCCATCATCTCATTCCTTTGATGCGTGAGGGATTCCTCAATCAACAGTTTGAAAGGATCTCCTATCCTGTCATCTTTCTTTTTTCCTGCCATGAGAGGTCGCTTGGGCGTGTGAGAGCTTTTTTCCTCAAGAGAAACAAGCTTGAGACCCAACTCTTTGTACTCCGAACTCATTGGGGAGATGCATTAAGATGACAAGGAGAAGACCTCTCTGATACCACCGATTCAGATTTTATGAGAAGAACAAAATGACTACAGATTATTAATAGGTTCTTAACATAAAATAACAGAGCTACAATAAAACTGGTTTTCTATTCAATAAGGAAATAAGTTGAAACTGTGAAATGCAGCGGAAATAAGCTTGTTGGAATGGTGGCGGCTTATCTCTGAGAAGAGATGTGACGGTTGCGCTCATTCGCAAGAAGATCATTACAATGAAGCTCTGAAGGCCTTTTTTACAATAAACATGAATGCCAAAAACCCTAGACATCCAAAAACCTAACCCTAGGAGATGAAGCACCAAAATTCATGTGGGCCCCATCTAGGTAAGTTAGTACATCAACTTCCCGAGGTCGTAACTTTTGCATACGGTCTTTGTTTTAGGCGTATGATAGCACATTGGAAAGGTATCATCGAGGAGATTCATTTTGGGGGCTCAATCATGCCTTCATCTATCATTGAGAAGCCCAATCCTGAAAAACCTTCATTTAGGCCCTTAAAATGGCCCTGGAAGTTAAAACTGATAAAAATAGTAAATTGCCAAAATTGTCAGAAAACTGTTTTGAGCCAATTGGAAAAGGTGGGTGGCCATCGATATCCACCTGGATCATTGAATTTTCAGAGCTACAAATGAGAATATATGATCCACATCAATTCATATCTAACAGAAGATTGATGAGCAAACAAGGCCTTTATGAACATGAGTATGTTGAAGGTTTTGACAAATTGGCAAATTTGGAAACCTGTACTGATATGGAAACCATCTTGCAGCCTGCTCAGACACAAGAAGTGGGGTCAACCCTACAACATATTCAGACACAACAGACTCCTCATAATCTGACATTCCAAGTTCCCAAAGTGATTGTCTACACCAACAGAAGCAATTTGGAAGCCCTAGGCACTAGTAGTCAGCAGATTGCTCCCAAGAAGATAAAGATCAAACAATCTCCACAGATAGTAGATCTGGAGGAAGAATTTCCTAAGGAGCGAGTAAGTGTGGATATGGTGGAGAGTGGCACCAGCAAGTAAGAAGTTGGTAAAAGAATCATGCCCCAAAGTGAAAGCAGCTCAAGAGATTTCAACAGCAGGAAGCACATTTTTTATAAAGCACCTGGAGCAGTCTACCAATCTAAAGAATATTTAGCAAAGCAATATGTTGTGAAAGGAAGCTTAGCCATGAGTGAAATAAGGGAGTTGATACTTGAGGTGGAACGGATTTCTCAACATAGGTATTCTCTGTGCTCAGTCAAAGATATAGAGAATAACACACTCAACATAGTGATTGCATATGATGATAAAGTGTTTGAGATCAAGTTGCATTATGAAAACATCAGTTCCCAAGACAAGGTGAAATTCCAGGAAAACACCAATGACATGCTTTATTCAAATTACCTGGGTGTGAGATTAAGGGTTTCAAGGTTGAAAACTCATGTACTTAAGCTGGAGGGAAAGTTGAAACAAGAGAAAGCATCTAGCAGATCTTGGCAGAATCAAGTCAAGAGATTATAATTTGAAGGCCCTCAGGGGGTAAAATATTCCTTAGAAGAGAAAGAAAAGATGATTCAAATCATGAAGAAACGGCTAAAGATGTCTTCCACAGAGCATCCACAAACAGCAGAGCTAGTTTCCCTAGAACAAGAGAAAGAGACATTTCGACAAGCATTGAATTACAAGGCCAAAGTGTTGCAACTGGAAAAGGAAAAGATGAATTGGTCACAAGGACAGATAGGAGCATCATACATGGTTGTTGTTACACCTTCTACTGCAGAAACTGAGAAAAGCACTGATGGATTGGTTCAGGATATGTCCCAAGTTAGCTTGAAATCAGAAGAAATCAAGAGCCTTAAGGGATACCTAGAAAAGATGCAACACGAAACGAAAATAAAGGATGAGAAGATGGCCATGTTCCAGAAAGAGAATCAAGATTTACAGGAAAGGGTGGACAAGTTGAAGACAAGATTGAAAGGCAAAGGACTATTGCAGGGGGCCAAACACGTCATTTGGGACTCTATTGTTGTTGAAGTTGCTAAGTTCAAGGTATACTTAAATTTCATCGATGACAAAGATAGCATGGCCATCACAACCAGAAGAAGATGCACTGTTGTGAGTGAAACATTGGCAAAGAAACCCTCAGTGTGGGCCCAGAATTCCATAAATATGTTGAATTTCATTCCCACTACTGAACTTAATACTATTGGGGTAAAACACAGGACCACATTGATCATTTGGGCCAGGAGAGTCATTGCCAAGCACAACTTTCTTAAATCAGTCCAAACCAAAGCCATGCAGATGGAGCAAAGCATACAGGAATTCAAAGATCTGTTTGAAGAATTGTTCATTAGAGGTCTCCCACCATTTTGGGATGGCAAAGGGAAATTATATGATCAAGAGAAATACAACTCTCTCCTCGCCCAGTGCAAATTGGATCATTCCAAGTTTGAAGGCCTAGAGGAAAACTTGAAAGGACCGAATCTAGTGGAGTATTTGACCACAGACTTTGAAATCTTAAATCAATTCAAGACAGTAAAGATTGGGCTGCCAACTATGACCTATGCCACTTGCATATACCTATAGATCCTGATAAAAGAAATGATGGATTACGAGATCCCTTCTGACTTACAGTGGAAACAGATTGTGCGGCTAGGCAAGACAAAATGCAATTTTACAAGAACCAGCAAATAGCCTCCAAGTGTCACCAGATCGGTGGGTTCGACAGAAGATCAAAGCAGGACAGATGGCGAAGACAAAATCTGAGCAGTAAGAGAAGCCAGTCGTTAGTTTATGAAACTTTTTCTTTAATCATTATAAATCAGTTCGCATACCGAGACTGTTAGTTGAAATTATTGTAGTCAATTTTAGAAGTTGAAATGTTTCAGTTCAACTATTGTAATCGAATTGTATAAATGCTAGAAGTTATGAATGAATTAATGTTGGCAGAAGTGCAAGGGAAACTTTTATTTGTTTATGAACTCAATTGTAATTTTTTGGAGTTGAATTGAATACATATGCAGAATCTTGTGAAGTCTCTAGAAAAGATTATAATGGTGGTGATATGAGTTTTGTCTCCTTTCATTGTATGTATTTCCTGTGTTCTTTAATTTCATTTGCATTTTCTTTTGTTTAAATTGGAGATTCAAAGGCCAAGAATTCATCTTGTGATGCTCTCAGCTTAAGCAATTTAAACTATGTAATTTTCTTCCTAGCTAATTCAAAATTCATTTCAGTAATGCTCTGATGCAGTTATTTGTTTTCTCCTTCCTCATACACCCTACTTAAATACAATTTACAACTTAGATTCATTGCCTCATTTAGACTTTATCCTCTAGAGAGTTCTACCGGCCAATCAATGTTTTCATTCACTTTCAGAATTTTGACTCCATAGCCCTAAGTGTCCCTCCCCTTCCTTGCCAGCAACTTTATTAAAAACCCCAAAACAAACTAAATCTAGCCACTGATTGCCAAAGAAATATCAAGTGACACGAGAGATCCCTCTTTGAGTTGAGAAGGATAGTGCCCAACTCTAACGTAGGTTGAAACAGTTACCTATGTCATTTGTCTATCATCTAGACAGATTTACAGAGTGTTAACATTCTGGTGTCGTTGTCGGGGAACGAAAGAGAGACCTTCCCTGGGAGAAGAATGACTTAAAGATTTAGTTTTGATCCCTGAGGGTGACAGTTGATCAAATACCTTATTGCATGAGATTTTTTTTTCCCTAGTGACTCTTTTACCAAGAGACCAGTTGCACCAAGCAATGTGAGCTAGAAATCCTATCTCCCAAGAGAATTCACACCAGGATAAACCCATACCCAAAAGCTGCAATCCATGTGTCTGATCCTAAAAAGATTGTACATAAAAGAAAATAAAATCAAGTAACCCTAGTGCTACGTTTAGACTGATATATATCCTTACCCATGGATGGAGTGACAAGCATTGAAGACCTTGAGTTTGATGTAAAATTTGAACAAACTTTGTTCAGAACTAAATCTGAATCTTGTCTAAGCAAGGTCATTTTTGACGAAAAGAGATTCCAAGATTTTATTTTAGCTGCATCCTTGAGGCCCATAGTGATTCATACTCAGAACCAACAACCACTTTGACCCTTCACAGTAACCACGGTAGCTAGATTTTTTCCTCTCGTGCTACCTACATAGCTACATGATTTACCTCGGGAGTACAATTTAAGGATTAAACTATATGATGTTGAGGGTAGTGTGTCAGCCCAGAAACATCTAGACTAGTTCAATGATTTTATAGATTTGGAAGAAGTAGATTTTGAAGATGCAAAAATGAAACTGTTTGCACAAATCCTTGCAGGAGAAGTAAGGAAGTGCTTCATAGCTCTTCAAGCAGCTAGTATCATAAATTTTGAGGCCTTTGAAACTAGATTTCTTACAAAATGGGGCGACAAGAAAAATCCCCTCCAGTTGTTGACTCAGTATAACAACATGAAGATATCACCTGACGAAACAGTGCAGGAGTTTTCAGCCAGATTCATAAAGGTCTATAATTTGATTCTTGCTGAGGTAAAACCCCCCCTTAAACTTTCTCAACTCAAATATGTTGATTCCTTTGAACGTGATTTTCTTTGTTATTGAGAGAACGAATATCTGCTTCATTAGATGATATGATGACTGATGCCATAGAGGTTGAAGTGAATCTAATGGATTCAGGAAAGATAAAAGCTAACTCTGGCAGGGACACTAACAAATCTCAATATAAGGCACATCCTTCAACCTCACAAACATCAAAAAAAAAGGTTTGAAACGATGATGAGAACCATGGAGAAAATGTCCTTAGATAATAGGCCTAACCCCAAAGAATAGGCTGATGGTCCACCCAGAAATATGAGGAGACCATCAATCCCACAAATTAGACAAAGATAACAAAGAAATCAGCGGAATCAAGGAGATCATAGAAATCAGGGGAATCAGGGAAATCAGGCGAATCAAGGAAATCAGGGGGATCAACAAATAAGACCTCCTTTTAAAAATAATTATGTAAATGAGGATTATGATGGATATTTCGAAGACAACATGAACTGTTGTGATGATAAAGAAACAAAGGTGTTTTTGACTAAATAATAACATGAACAGTTCATGGATGCAAATGAGATCTTCATGCAAGATGAGGAGGAAAGGTTATCGGTAGAAAGGGAATATTACCAAGCAGTATTTTAGGATTCCATCATGCAATTCCAGAGACAATACAATCTTCGAAATCAGAGAGTTCTTGAAAACCCCCTAAAGGGAAACCCTCCAAAAATAAATCCTTCAAAAGGAAACCCCACCAAAGAAGCTCAGAGTAACATACCCTCTTCAAGTCATCCCACAAAGGATTCGGTTGTGAAGGATGATGCTGCAAAGGGTACTGTGGACAAAGGAAAGAAAAAATAAGAACCCCAGAAAAAAATATTAGAGGCGAGGAAAGAAACAGTCACCAAAGAGGTAGAGAAAACCTCATCCTCCTTTAATTTTGAAAGTGAGATGGCCAAGATTAAGATTTTTGTACCATTCAATGAATTGATCAAGAAATACGAATATAGAAATCATATCATCAAGATTCTTAAGATGGAACAAACTTCTGATACCCTAAACATACAAGATGATCACTCTGCCATCTTATTTGGACCACGAGTAGAAGAAAATAGTGAAAATGAAGAAGTCCCCCCTTTCTATGTCAGCCTTAAAATCCATGATATGAACCTGCACAATTCCATGTTGGATTAAGAAGCATCTCATAACCTAATGCCCAAAGTGATCATGGACAAACTAGGCCTTGACATCACAAGGCCTTACAAAGACATGTTCTCTTTTGATTCGAGGAAGGTGAAGTTCCTAGGTCTTATCAAAGATCTGGTGGTGTCTTTAGCACAAATCCCAGTGAAGAATATGGTCATGGATGTAGTGGTTGTTGATATTCCTCCCAAATTTGGCATGTTGTTATCCAGGTCGTGGGATGAAAAATTGAAGGGAACTCTCCAGACGGACATGTCATACTCCACCATCCATGTCTTTAATCGAGATAGGAGGTTGTATACAGATTTTTTGCTCAAATATATGGTCAGCAACAAGTCACAGCAAAATAATCATCCCATCTACTTCGTGGAAACTCAGTTGGGGTCTTCTATATACTTCAATGATCTGTGTTTTGAAGAGAAAGAGCCAGAAATCGATATGGATGATAAAGAGAGATCTGATCAGAAGATTGAGAAGTTTTCAGAGCAGCGGGATAACGCAGAATATCAAACATGGAATATGAGTTTTGATGGAGCTTCATGTAGATAAGGAGCGGGAGTTGGCGTATGGATCAATCACCCCAAAGGAGATTCGAAATTGTGTTCCTACAAACTTGTTTTTGAGTGCACGAATAACATGGTCGAATATGAAGCACTAATATTGGGGTTGAAGGTTTTGAAGGAATTGAGTGCCAAAAGAATAGTTGTACATGGAGACTCTGAGCTAATTATCAATCAAATCAAAGGCATATACCAAGAAAATCATCCCAGACTGAGGGCATATAGGAACCTAGTGCTAGATCTCCTTGAGAAATTTCCAGAATATAATCTTTCAGCAATTCCAAGAGAGAAGAATCGGATTGTTGATGTCTTGGATACTTCAACAGCAGTTTTCAAAGTTCCAATCTTCCCTAACAGAAAATATGAGGTTGAGTTCAAATACAGGCTAGCACTACCAGATAATATTAAATATTGGCAGGTTTTTGAATATGACAAACAAATAGAAAGATTCCTCAAGATGGAGAATGAATTTGAGAATCTGAACATTGATGAAGAATATTGTGATGAAGAGGTAGATGAAGCTTCTTTCACAAAGGATAGGTACTTCGATAAACAGATTGCAAGCAGAGACATAGTCCAGCTAAAAATCAACATCATTCCCAAGGGTCTGGTCCCATTGGAGAAACTCTTTGATAATAATGATGTGGCGAGAAGTCCAAAAATCACAGTAAATGAAGGGGATGTACAAGATTGCAATATTGGGACTCAGGAGGATCCCAAAATCATTAAGTTGTTCAGAACACTCAACCATGAAGTCAAGGAGAAATATAACAAGTTAATGACAGAGTTCGTTGATGTTTTTTTCTGGAGCTATGATGATCTGAAAGTTTATGACACTAGTATAATCCAACATGTGATCCCAATCAAAGAAGATCACAAACCTTTATTGTTTCCCTTGATTGAGAAAGAGGTAAAGAAGTTATTTGAATCCAAGATCATAGTATCCCTTAGGCTTTCTAAATGGGTAGCAAATATGGTGCCAGTCAGAAAAAAGAGTGGAGAAATCAGGTTGTGTGTGGATTTCAGAAATCTGAACAGATTATCTCTAAAGGACAACTAACCACTGCCTAAGATGGACCACATTTTGCAAAAAGTGGTGGGCTCTCAGAAAATTTCGATGTTGGATGGCTTCTCTGGATACAATCAGATTATGGTGCACCCTGATGATCAAGAAAATACAGCGTTCACAACTCCATGGGGAACATTCATGTATGCCAAGATGCCTTTTGGGCTCATGAATGCAAGGGAAACATTTCAAAGAGCTATGGACATAGATTTTGTTGATGAAAAGGACAAATTCATTGTTATCTACCTAGATGATATCATTGTGTATTCTGTTTCAGATGAAGAACACCTCAAGCATCTAAGAAGGGCATTTCAGAAATGTAGAAAGTTCAGAATATCATTAAACCCTAAGAAGTCAAAATTCTCTATGGAAGAAAGAAAAGAGGTACAATCTTTCTTGGGAAAAGTAAATTTTCTAAGAAGGTTTATCCCCAACTTGCTTGAAATCATAAAGTATATTACCAACATGCTCAAGAAAGGAAATGAAATAAAGTGGACCCCTGAGGCCAGAAAATCCTTTGAAGACATCAAAGTGGCATTGACCATGATCTGAAAATAGAAGGCTGACTTGTTATGCTATGCAAGCACCCCCTACTTCAATAAAATAAACCTTACAGGACCTTGCTTCATGTGTTAAAATATGCAAGATGGTTTATGTGTTAAGTTCATGCTTCTTCTTGTCAATGTTCATGTGTGAGGAAATGTTCTTTTAAATGGGTAAGTATGTGTTTTAAACCAATACACAGCAACATAAAGTGCAGCAAATAACACAACAAACAAACAACAATAACAAGATGATAAAGGAGTTCACCCCTCTCTGGGCTACCTCTCCTTGAGCCTCCTTTAATGGACTTGGCTCTTTGGGATTAGTTATCAAATGTTCTTTTACAAGCTGTTTCTCAACTCCAATGGATTTACAGACTGTACCATTGGGTTCAGAATACATAAAAACCCCAAAAATGACTATTAGAACTCTGAAAATGGATCTTGTCTCATCCAATCATGACCTCTTCTACATGTGGCCTCCAAGCTTCCCTGAGCTTCTCTGTGGAAAAAAAACTTGTAAAAGTCCTCCAATGGATCTGAAACCTATCCCAATGTGTTCAAAGCATATCAATTAGTCAAAAATGACTATTCAGTCTCAGAAAATAGACATGGGCTCATCTGAGCAAAGCCTCAAACAATGAGGGCTTCAAGATCCCTGAAGCTTCCTCAAACTTCAATGGTAAAAAACCTGCAAAAGAAGTCTTCAAATGCCTATGAAAACAGTACCAATGGACTCAGAACGTCCAAAAACCCCTAGCTGGGCTTTTTTGGCACCTCATTTGGCCAAAAACTCAAGAAGTTAGGCCTCCTGCCATTTTTCTCCTTCAGGCTGTTGTCTCTAGTTCGCCATTTCGCACCTGTGTGTGAGCAATCTGGCTTCTGGGCATTTTTCATGCCTAAACCCAGCACATGCACGCCTTCCGAAATCGGTGCCAAAATATCGCACCGTTAGTGAAACTAAATCCCCCAAGAACGGAGGTGTTGGGTGCATGGGGGACCATATGGCCACGTCCCAACGCTAAAATAGGCACCCGTTCTTTGGGTAGACATGGGCGTGACAAGTGGTGGGACATATGTGTTAAACGTTTGAAAAACCCAAACTAAAAATCCTGCGCGCAAAACTCCATGTATAAAGTGGTCACATGCCACATAATAGAACCGTCGCTTACCCCAACAAAAATCCCGTGCTAACCGTTTTGTATGCCTTTCGGTCACATGGTTCTTGTAATATAACCGTGGGCTTTAATATTTAAACACCGCGCGTGCCATGTATAAACCAACGGTCACATATATCAACCCATGCGACCAGGCCCCAAACAAAACACAACTCCCGCGCACGTTATAACATGGTCACAGGGTCATATGGATCAATGCACAAGACCGCGGGTCGGGGCTAAGCCCCGGCCTGACCCCCCGCCATATGCAACTTAATTCAAAGTTAAATATATTAGAATGCGCATATATATTAAGAACCAATGGGCGGTATAATGGTTAGAGGAGGTTTGTGAAGGCGTTGCATAGTGGGGAGGTCCGGGGGTCGAACCCCGCGGCCTCCATAAAGTCTTAATAAATGAACCAAACACCAATAGCCAATAAAGGGGTGCCACGTGGCA
This sequence comes from Picea mariana, assembly GCA_032191745.1. NCBI lineage: Eukaryota > Viridiplantae > Streptophyta > Pinopsida > Pinales > Pinaceae > Picea > Picea mariana. Next base: position 7,002 of record JASDQU010218013.1, on the reverse strand, counting down.
GCCCATGATTGGGCCACATGGCACCTTCCCATTGCACAAAATCATGCCACGTGTCGTAATATAACTCGCCCAATTGTCAGCCAATGAATGCCTGCCATGTCACCAACTGCCAAGTCACTGTATGATCACCACGTCATCATGTATGGACCGTCCAGTCAGCCTGTACGGACTGTACGGACAGGTACAGTCAGCATCAAAATTGTTTGCCTGTTTGCCTTGGCGAACAGATCGCAATAACTTCTCCATACGGACTCCGTTTGAGAAAGTAAATATATCGTCGGAATCAGGAAGACGAGACGGACGCAATGGCACCGTTTTCATCACATTCTGGGCACTTTGAAATTTGAGCAAATTTTTTACCCCTAGTCTAGATTTTGATCACACATTCCCACTAAAAGGATTTTGGACCCAAGCTTATGATTATCTATCTGAGCTTCAATACTCTTCTCCTTTCAATTTCTATCAACTAATTCTACTTGAAAAGTCTTTTCGACAATCACCTGGATACTTTGACATACCTTGCACTGCAACTGACTATGTCCCTCAACCACTGCTCTCTGGCTGCTGCTGACCCACTATTCTCTCTGTTCTTGAAAGACTGCCAACCTTCCCACTGAGAATCAAGTCCCTCTTGTGAACTCTTTGACGTCAACAATCCGCTCTCCAATGGCTGCAAAAGCTTTCCTACGACATCTTGTCACAAGCCAAGAAAACCATCAATCTTGAAAACAAATTGACAAAGACTGAAAATAATGACAGCAAAGTCTTTTTTCTCTTCAAGCAAACTGTCGCATCTTGTGCTTCATCAAAGCACATGGTGTTTTCCTGCATCTTGGTGTACTCAAAATCAACTTACAAGCCAACAAACACCATCGACTAAACATAAGTCGAAAACATGATCGACACCACATAGTCGTCAAGATAATATCGACCAAGTCGAGACTCATGTGAAAAGTATCAACCTTCCAAAATGACAAGTCTAAAAACATGATAAACAATCATGCTACAATCATGAGTCATTCATGATGACTATCATCAAGTTCATAGTTTATGCACTCACAAAACCAAATGCATGCGCATAGCTCTTCAACTCTCCTTCCAGTATAAACATAGGTACTTAAACCCAAAACATGTGGGTACTAAAGAGATGCATATGAAAAATGTATATGGCTGTAACAAATGAGCAGCATACCCCTCTTTTACATGTTCTTGACGAGGTGGTATAACACAAGTATGCATTCCAAAAATAAATGCATTCACATGCAAACTTGTATCTTACAAGTTAGGATAACTGCTGCAACTTGTCAAACTTCAACAAAAATGAATAGATAAGGCTGAAATGTGCATCTACTACAGAAAAATTGCAAGCCTTACTTACTCAAGAAATCTAACCATTTCTTACTAAGCCAACTCAATGGAAAATTCTTCTGTTGAAAGTCGTCTTCTTGTGAATCATCTTGGCTCACATCAATGATGGAATCTCCTCTTCCATTCTTGTCAATATTTTTAACCAACTGCTTCTTGTGCTGTGGATGAGAGGTTGGATGCAATGTCCAACATTGGTCAATGAGATGACCCCTCTTCTGACAATGAGTGCAAATCTTTTGCATGCTCTTTTCAAGTTGCCTTTGCTTGGAAAGTTTCCTGAAAGTGGTCAATATTTTCCAACATTTTGAAACATGATGGTTATATAAACCACAATATGTACATGGACTTTTTCTT
>JASDQU010218010.1:0-12326 GCA_032191745.1 Picea mariana | reverse complement strand
GGGAATTTCAACCCTTTGTTGTGTGGGTTCCCCCAATCCTTTGTCTCTCATTTTTGTGTATCTCATTTCATTATTATTATTTTTGTTATTGGAACACCAAGTTGGTATCTAAGCAATATGATTCTCACTTCCTTTGCATTGTTGAAAAAGAAAAAGAAAAAAGAAAACAATAGAAAAAAACAAAGTCGTGACACTCATATTGATTTCTAAATTTTTTGGAGAAGAATATTTAGAAATTGATTGTGGATTTGTATTCCTTAAAAAAAATAGTTTGAAAAAATTGTTCAAATTGGAGGTCGTATTACCAAGATATTTCTTTTTAGTCAATTTATGTTATACCTCCACCATATGCTGAGTCAAAGGGAACATTGAAGTTGCTTGATTTCTCTATAGACTTAATCCTAGCTTCTTTATCCTTAAGGATGGAGACAACTTTAGTAGTTTCTTAAAATCCCTCTTTAAGGACACTAGTCTATTTTATAGCTACTCCTTTTCCATCTGCCGGGATTTCACTTTGACAACCAGGAAGTGATTTTAGGTGACAATAAAATCAAATTTATTCTTGAAAATCATAAATGGGGAAAAATATGGACTAGGAAATGGTATCGAAATGCTCTAGGGAAGCCAATACTTCTTTTGTTGTCCTTTATCCTCTCAAGTGGGTCACAATAGTCTAGTGGTTGAATATTTTATAACCATGAAAGATACTTGTTGGCACAGGGGAAGAACCAGGGTTCAGGTCTAATAGTGCACCAAGAAAGCCCTAAATACTGGCCCTTTTGGAAACACATTTGAAGCAGATGCACTCTCACCTGAAGTAGCAATAGGGGGTTGCAGGACACAAGTGTCTACAACCAGAGGAAATGCAAGAGGAATCAAGGCAATCACACAAGGAGATTAGATTATTCTTCCCAAACATAAACCTACTTCGCATAGTTATAGATCATATCTAACGTACAAATGCATCATCAAAGTAACAACGTAAAGAACACAACATCAACCATACACAACAACAAGATATATGTGGTTCACCCTCTCCCTAGGACTACGTCCACATAACTCCGCTTTATAATATATTAGGTGAAAGCTTACAGTTCTATATGCGCTCTTAGCTTGTAGATCTCTCTCCTTCTCTCTTTACTATATCTCCCTTCCCTACGCACCTAGCTACAAGGTTGATCTTCACACCCGGCTGAATATCTTACAACACAGACTTCTTCACCACACAATACTCCTCTCTCAGCAATAACAACAATCACTCATTATTACATAATCAAATTGTCGACAAAAATGCGATACCAGGTCCTCTTGACCTTTATTTATACATTACAATAGCTCACTGACAAACTTAGGCCAAAGCCTAGGTGTCAAAAACCCTAGATACAAAAACCCTAGGTAAATTTGACCCGCGTTTTTAGGGCTTCGCCAGCCTGTTTTTCCTTCCTTCCCGCGAGGTTCTCCAAAACATCTACCAGCGGATTTTTTCGCTTGCTGAGTTGTCCATGATCCATCTTCCTTGTTGATCTGTCTTCCTCGGTCTCCTCATCCAATGACCTGCTTTCTCTTACTTCGCTCCATCCTTATTTCTCTTTTGCTCACTTTGACCCAGTATTAGTCATTGTGTCTTCCATGTAGTTCATATTTCATCTTTTTTTTCTGTAATCTTCTTTTACTTCCATAAACAAGGGCCAATAGGCCCCCAACACTCACTTGTGACTCATCTCAAGGCACTCTGATCTGAACCTTCTTCTTTTCTTCAACTGCAGACTGCGTAGGACTGTCTATTCTTTTTGCTCTATTCCTCCCCATTGTGTGCATACTATATTTTTTGTGTATGGTACCCAGTTTCAACTACACCTAGTACCAAGACCCTTCTCCTCTGTTTTACCGAGAGCTGCGAGGCATCTGGTTGTCATAGTACAATTTCAACCAGCTCCCATTCATCAATCCTTCCTTCCATTCTCCATTCAAAGTTTTCAACTATGAAGCTCCTCCTTTCGTGACGTAGACAACCTCATATGGCCCCATCCAATGTGTTTTGAACTTCCCTGGATGCTTCATGAACACAATTGTATACCAGTACCAGATCTCCTTGCTTAAATGATTTTTTCTTGATATGCTTGTCACGGTAGGCCTTTTCTTGTTCCTTTTGAACTTGTTGATGGAATCCTGTACTAAATCGGTCTTCCTCTAGTTCGACCAACTGTGCAAGCCTCTCCTGAACAATTCCAGTGTCATCCATATCTGTAAAGGCTACAATTCTTAAGTTGGGGACTAAATATTCCATGGGTACAACTACCTCTAGGCCATAAACCAACTTAAAGGGGGTATGCATTGTCAACTTCTTGCAAGTGGTTCTATAGGCCCATAATACTACTGGTACTCTCAAAGCCAAATCATCCCTGTTCACACTACAAATCTTCATTAGTGTTGTCTCCAAGATCTTGTTGAAAGCTTCAACTATCCCGTTTACTTATGGGTGGTAAGGAGTGGTCTACTGGTGGTGAACTTCATAGTCCTGAGTCAAGGCTTTAATAGTATTATTAATAAAATGTGTACCTTGATCACTCATGAGGATTTTTGGGCATCCAAACCTAGTTATGATATCATCAAATATGAAATGTGCAAATTTATTTTCACTATAGTCCTTAACTTCTCTTACTTTAGCTCATCTGGTCAAGTACTTGGTCACAGTGATGATGTATCTATCTCCTGTGCGCTTCCATGGTGGGTTTATAGGTCCCAGGAAGTCAATGGACCATTTCTCAAAGGATTGTAAGGTTAGATGGGGTGCTAATGGAATGTCATCTCTTCTCGACAGTTTCCCAACTCTTTGGCATACATCGCAGGCTCTGTAGTAGTCTTTAGCATCTCTGTGTAAAGTAGGCCACCAGAGGCCAGTTCTAAGAACCTTCTGCGCTGTTGATTTTACTGCATAGTGTCCTCCTGCACTGCCTTCATGAGTTTCTGCTAAAATCATTGGTCTTTCTTCTTCCATGACACATCTCCTCATGATATCATCAGGTCCCATCTTGTATAGTTGTCCAACTATAAGTGAAAAATCTATAGCATGCACTACCAGTTGTTTCTTCCAGGTGATTGTGTATTCACTAGGAGCCATTCATGTTGATAGGAACTATACTATCTCGACGAAGTGAGCATCAACCTTTCTAATTCCTATCAACTTTGCATTTGGTAGTGTATCCTCCAAACTAGTAGGTTCCTCTCCATGTTCCAACCTCGACAAGTGGTCAGGTCCTTTGTTCGTTCTCCTTGGCTTAACCACAATCTCAAAATAAAATTCCTGAAATAGAAGAAGCCATGTGCATATTCTTCCCCCCAACACTGGCTTTTTGACTAAGTATTTCAACGCAGAGTGATCACTGAACATTTTAAAGTGTCCTCCTAACAAGTAGTGACGAAACTTCTGCAGCACATACACCATGGCTAACCCTTCTCTCTTAGTGGTGGTGTAATTTATCTTAGTTGTTCATAGCTTCTTGCTAGCAAAGGATAACGGGTGGTTAATGTATCTTGTTCCTGGTTGTGCTAACATAGCTCCTAATGCAATAGAGGATGCATCAACATGCACGTGAAATTTCTTGCTCCATGTTGGCACAGGGGCAGACCCAAGGTTCAACACTCAAGAGTGCACCAACAAAGCTCTAACTACCAGCCCTTTAGGCAACACCTATGAAGCAGATTAAGTCTCACCCGAGGTAGAGACAAGGGTGGTTGCAGGACTCAGGTGTATGCAACCTTAGCTGGGACATAGATCTGTGATTATCTTGCTTACAAGGCACTTAGCATCAGTTATTCCTTAACATACATTTATTAATATACTTCGCAGAAAGCATAGAGCACCGTAGTAATTACTCAGATCTAGCACTTAGCAATGATAAACATGTTATACTTAATAGATTAAGCACTTAGCATCTTATGTATCATATCTAGCATGCATTCATATCTCATAAGAACAAAGCATCAATAGATATATCTAAACATATCAGAGCACTTAGCAAGAGAGAGACAAACACATCAGCACAATACACAGAGTTATCATGGTTCACCCCTGCCTTGGGGCTACATCCACAAAGTCTTCTTCTGTTATTATCTTCTGTAAACCAAGTTACAACACAAATCCTTCAAGATCCTACCCTGCCTAGGACAAGAGATTTGCACATCTCACTAGATCCTCTTTCCTCAAGTAGATCCAAGCACTAAGTCCTTCCCTGACCCGTGCACTCAGCACTTACAATACTTACAGTAGGCACAGATCTCTTACAGTCACACAAACATCTGATCACATAGATCTACCTTTTGCACTAAGCCATTCACTTTACATCACACAGCTATACTACATCACTATATCCTTCCCTTCTATTTATACATACAAAAGGCCTAAATAAGGGTCGATATCCCTTTCCCATTACAATATTCCCAAAAATCCAAAAAATCCTAAAACACCCTAAAAAGGGGCGGGGATCCCGTGATCTCCTCTTCGCCATGCGCTCCTTCTCTGCCTGGATGTTGGAGTACCAAAAATGGTCAAATATGACCAAGTATTCCTCAAAACTTGGTCAAGGGCCAATAGGCCCCCAACACTAACTTGTGACTTGTCCTGAGTCACTCAGGTCTGACCAATTCCACTTTGAATGCCTCGATCTTAGCTCGAGCTGCTTCGACCTACTGCTTTGTGATTTCCTCCTGCTTGGTGAACTCCTGGATTAGTGCGTTATTGACTGGTCCATCTAGGTGCTACCCTGTTGTACTCACAGCCTGTTGTAGCTCTTTCCCTTGGTTCTCAATCTCTAAAAATAGTTGACATGCCTTATCCTGCAAAGGTTGAAGTTGTTGCGTCACTTCCATGACCTTGCTCTAGATCATGTGGATCTACTTCTATGTGACACGTTTCTCGTGGGATTGCTTCATTTTCTCTATAGTTGATAGGGCCTTCCACTGCAGCTGAACTCTATCTGCATGTTGCTTCGCCTCTTGGAGATGCAACTCTAGTTTATGTAATTCCAGGTACTTGGTCAGGTTCTCATGTATCTGCGCACTTCTGGTACTTAGTTTTTTGCATTCTTCAGTGAGTTCTTTAATCCTTTCTACTGTATCCCGAGCATTTATTTCTCACTGGTCACGCTCTTCTTGCGGGGTACTTGGGATGATTTGAAGCTCCACGTCCATGAATCTTTGCTGCAGTTGCTGAATAAATTCATCAAGCTTCATCACTTGACGGTCTAAGGGTTCTTCGGGCTTTTGTTCTAAGCTGGTCACAAAGCGAAATGCTCTGTTGACAGCTTCTTCGATCCCGATCTTCTTCACAAGAAGCTGCTCCTTCTCCTTTTGGAGTTTTTCTCTGTCTCTATCAAATTTCTCTTGGATAGCCTCCTTCTCTTGTTGTGCAGCTCGGTGTTGCTCTATGATTTCCTCCTGTGCTTTCTTCAGGGCCTGGATGGCCTGTGTTGTTACTTCTTTTGCTCTTTGAAGGCGTACTTCAACTATGTCGGTAATCCTGCGGAGTTAAACTGATTCATCTTCTGCTTTTGTTGTTCCTTCTAGCATGGGCATAGTGGAGACTGTGCGGTTAGACTAAATTTCTCGCTGCATTCCTTGGAGTTCGACTTCAATTCTATTGTACATCGTCTGTTGCTTGGCCTCCTGCTTTTCTGTAATTTCTTCTATGGCTTCATTCAAATTCGTGAGGAGAAAGCTTAAGTCATCGGGGTTGAGCGTGGTCTTCATCTTGGTCACGGTCACTTTTGCTTCCTTCTTAAAGGAAGACTTCGAAGGTGACCCTTTTCTCTTCTTTGGAACTTTGACTTCATCTTCTGGTTGTTGTTCGAATTCCTCTAGGTCATCGTTGTTACCTTCTTGATCAGGTGTGATGGACGTTGTCTTTACAGAGTAGCTATCTACATCCTGAACCTCTTCAGGCTTCTTTGTTTCCTTTGTCTTCTTTGTCTTCTTCATTTTACTGAGCCCAGGTGTGTCCTGTGTAGCTTCTGGGTTGTCAATATTTGAAATGTCCGTTGGATCTTTTGGAACAAGGAGGTCCACCAACCATTCCTTGGTGATTTCTTCTAGGTCTTGTTCAGTTAGCTTATAATAGGAGTGAAGCTGCTCTTGGTGTTCATCAACGCATGGAGTTAGGTATATAAAATGGTGGTCTACACTGAAATTTATCAAAAGATGGAAACTTTGTAAAGTGTTCAGGGTTATACGAGGTTCACCCCCTATGGTGGCTTTCAGTTGGTTATAGTATCTGTGAAAAATGGCATTTGATTGCCACTGCTTACTCATGTCCGGCGAGTACCATAAGGTACTGAACTTCGCAGCTAATGGTTCGAATGGGTTGAGGACGGGGAAGGTTGCACCTTTCGATAGCTCCCATGCAACAAAGATGATCAATATTAGCAGCCAGCTAAAGTGGAATTCATGCCTCTAGTCCTGGGCTTCTCTACAGTCAATTTCTAGCTGATTGACCAAATATTTTTCCCAATTCATTTGTAGTCCCTCCATGCACTTCCCTATGAGGTCAACTAAAAAGATGGATACTTTTGTAGGTATATTATTACGTACCATATTCCCTACTATTAGAAAACATGCGAGGCACACTACACCACTCTCGATAGAGGCTACCTTGTAACCCCATGTGCCTTTTTCAACATTTCCATAAGTCTCTTTAATATTTTGTGAAAGAGAACGGTCTGTGGTCTTTTGAGGGTAGTACTCATGGGGATTAAGGCCCTGCATGCTAATCCCAGTAATCCTATTGATCAGCACTGAATCAATAGTTATATGATGGTTTAATCATATGTATCCTCCGTGGTAACTTTCCAACAGCAATTTCACACAAGCAATCACCTCTTAATGTCGGTCGAAGTGCAGTATCTTCATAACATTGAGTAGAGTAGATTGTGTGAGGTTCATCGTGCATTGTTGAGGGACGATATTCAAGTTCCATCCCTTAGTCCTCATTAATTATTTAGATGGTGCGATCATGTTGTAATCTTTACAGTCTCCTAGGTTGAAGTCACAAAACTTCAACGATGTAACCTTGTCTTGATCTGCGTGGTAGGTGCAAACTCCTTTTGGTAGATATGCAAGGACTAGGGTGTATTAAAAGTCTCTAGGGAAATTGTCCCTGTTAATCTCACCACTTAGAGAGGGAATGTAAGCTGGTAGGATGGTTGGTATGAACTTCACATTGGCTACATCGTCTCTATGCGTAGTTCTCAACTCAGTGTTGGCTCGAGATGTTCCAAATCGAGCAGTCGATGGGGAGGCTACCACACCTCTTGATGATGAGGCTTGGACTCCAGTGGACATCCCTCTTTCCGACATGACTCTTTCTGTTCTTAATCTAGCAAGTAATTCTCTCACCGATTCTTCTATTGCACTAAGCTCGTCGGACATGTAAGCTAGGGATCACTGTCTCAGGTTGTCAGTACCGTAATTAGATAGAGAATAAAATGGGAGTAATCATTGTTTCATAACACGGGTATTATGTAAGCTCAAGTTCTCAATTGGAAAAAGTATCTTATGGGCATGGTGCAATGGAATAAGTAACTATGCAATGTACTACTTACAATGGACATGAAGCTTCCATTAACTCCATTCTATCCATTCTGGTGCTATCAAACGGTCTAGTGGTAACCCATAACTGCTTTTCGATCCGTTCAGAGCGGCGTTCGAACGGGTATATCGATTCCAACGGCTATATTGCTTCATCATGGCGAAGTACTCTATGTCATTGTTCTGATATCTCGACGAAGCTCCAATTCTGTAATTCTTCTTGCTGCGAAGTGTCCTCTAGAACCTCTTGTAACCTTACAGTATTAGCCTTTTTCTTTCTTAACTTCCTAGCCTTCTTCCCAGTGAGTTTCATCTTAGTAATGCTTTTACCATTCTGATGTTTATCTTCTATGGTCTTAGTTACTTCACGCTGTACAAAATCTTTATTAGGGTTCCTTGATAATACCTCTTCTGTATCAAAAATAGGTAACACAATCTTCTGTGGATCCTCAAGTGTTCTCTTAGCTTTGACATCGGAGTTACTAATATTAAATATCCGCAATCTGCTCTTCTATTCTTTAATCAAGTGCATGATCCTTATGGTCATAAAGTCTTTTAACTCTTGCTTCTTCTGTTCCAAAACTTTTTCTTCTTCTCTTCGTCTGGCTTGTTCTCTATCAATCCAAGGTTTTCCTATGAGCATGGTAAATGGGGCTCTGTCTTGAACAAATTTAATGATCTCAAAGTCTTCCTCTGTCGAAGTTCCATTGATAGTCATAGGTGTCCGGGCGAGCCTTCCACATAGGTTTACTAGCTTTCCTCTGAAGATACTTGTTCCTCCTAGGGAAGGGATCATGGTAGGCTTTCCTATAGCTTCCCAAGTTCTTTCTGGCATAATATTTACTTGTTCTTCTTCATCAAGAGTACATTCAATGTCAAAGTCCCCTATTCTTTCTTCGATTTTCTCCTTTTCTTTGAAGATATCTGATAGCCTAACATGTTGGTGGTCAATCAAGGTATCTATCATCTGTAGCAATATCTTTTCTGATTCCTTTTGGGTCTCTGCTATAATCTTGGTCTCTTGGTCTCCCTTAGGGTTTGCTTGTTCCATATTCAGCTTCTCAAGCCTAGCAATTATTCTAGGGAAATCCGATACTTCATGGTCCATAGCCTTACAATAGAGGCAACTAGGTCTTCTCCCAAGGCATTCTTTAGCAAGATGTCTCGGTCGTCTGCAACTATAACAGAGGGTTAATCCTCTTGTCCATTTAGATGTTCCCCAACTCCTTCTGTACTACGGACCAGGATCATGGTGGCTAGCCTGCAAAAAACAATTTCTAGGATGTTGCATCCACTTGTTAGTCCAGACATTCTTTCAATGCATAGGTATAACATATMTATCACTATACTTATCATATCTATTCATATCAAACTTTATTTCAAATATTAATGCCATAGTTTTGAAGCTAGGACAGAATCTATCAAACATACCTAGATCCATGCTTTAGAAACAAAAAATTACTTCTGCAGAGCACAAAGTTTCCAGATCTAAGTCTTTTTAACTATTATTACCTTTAACAAAGAACAGAGATTATAGATCTAAGAATTTTAACTATTCTTACCTTTATCAAAGCATAGATCTTACCTCTTTTCTGCAGATCTGAACTTTTCTTCTTTAGATCCGACCTCTTTTTCTGCAGATCTGACCCTTTCCCTTCAGATTTGACCTCTTTTTCTCGGCACAAAGCTTCACAGGTCAAACAAAACACTGTGCACTAGGGAAATAGATCTAAGCACATAGATTAGTTCACACAAAGCTTCTTCTTATTAAGTTCCCAACAATCACAGTTCCAGGTCCTGGCAACGAAACCATTTGTTGGCACAGGGGAAAACCTAGGATTCAATGCTCAAGATCGCACAAAAAAATCCCTAACTACCAGCCCTTTTGGCAACACCTGCAAGCAGATGAAGTCTCATCCGAGGTAGAGGAAGGGGTGGTTGCCAGACTCAGGTGTCTGCAACCTTAGCTGGGACACAGATTTGTGATTATCTTGCTTACAATGCACTTAACATCAGTTATTCCTTAACATATATTCATTAATATACTTCGCAGAAAGCACATAGCACCACAGTAATTACTCATATCTAGCACTTAGCAATGATAAACATGTTATACTTAATAGATTAAGCACTTAGCATATTATGTATCATATCTAGCATACATTCATATCTCATAAGCACAAAGCATAAATAGATCTATCTAAACATATCAAAGCACTTAGCAAGAGAGAGACAAACACATCAGCACAATACACAGAGTTACTGTGGTTCACCCCCACCCTAGGGCTACGTCCACAAAATCGTATTCTGTTATTATCTTCTATAAACCGAGTTACAACACAAAGCCTTCAATATCCTACCCTGCCTAGGAAAAGAGATCTGCACAGCTCGCTAGATCCTCTTTCCCTGCGTAGATCCAAGCACTAAGTCCTTCCCTGACCCGTGCACTCAGCACTTACAATACTTATAGTAGGAACAGAGCTCTTACAGTCACACATACATATGATCACATAGATATACCTTTTTCACTAAGCCATTCACTTTACATCACACAATTGCACTACATCACTATCTCCTTCCCTGTGATATTATCAATAATAGCATCATCCCATTAATATCCAACATTAGCAATATTAGGTGCTTGATCTATTCCAATATTAACTTTCTTGATTTTGATTGGTTGTTCAATAAAAGGTAGTTCAACTCATGGTTCTTCTATGTTTCTCTATCCTTTCGTTTATGCGATGTTCACCTTCCTAGGATCATCGTCTTCATCGGCATTGATATTGTAACATCCTTGCAATTTCTGAAGAGGTGTAGTCCATTCATATTCTTCTTGCTCCACAACAAGGCTAGGGGATTCCTCAAATAATTTTTGTCTTACAACCTGTAAGGCTTGATCTACCAAAGGGTGTTGACTTTCAAATAAAAATGTAGCTACAAAATTATGTGTCATACCTTGCCAATCTGCAGTGGTGAGGTGCAATTCCTCTTCAAGGTACTATTTGATAGGCGTTGTCTCTAGAGTATTGATGAATTTATGCACCCACTGCTCTTGAAGAATGTAACTCCAGGCCTCCTCACAATATTGCACGTGGTATTTCGGACATCTTTGACTGATGTACCTAACTTCGCATCCTTCAACTTGTTTTGAAAATCGTGTTGTCATCAAAGTGCGACATTATATCCAGTTCGTGATGTTCCTTTTATGTGTTCCTCACCATATTGTTGGGGTAGCTTTCAAAGCGTCATCCAGTGCCAACATTCTCTAGTGTATTGGTACATTTTCTTCAAATTATAGGAAGAAAGTTTCTAAGTGCTTCAAACCATCAAATGTGGGTAAATTACTTATTGTTGTGCCGATCCAGGGAACTTCTCTGGTCAATCTAGCACATCGCCACATAGAAACTTCATACATCTTGTTTTTCCAGTTCTCCATTGCTTCTTATGAGTTGGATGAGCTTGCATTGTCACTTTGCCAACTTAAATTCTCATCTGTTGTAGGATTAATGTAATCCTCTTGTCTTGCAATCAATTTGTATATATTTTCTAGCTCATATGCGTGATCCTCTTCTTTGATGGGATATGTGTATCTGAGACCTTCATCAGGATCCAAAGGTGTGATGACCCTAAGGCCATAACCTTCAAACATCATTCTTATTTTCTTCAAATCAACAACAGTATAATTGTTGAAAGCCCAATCAATTCCTAACAGTGTGGAATAAGGACAACTATCATCGACTATCTCAATCACCTCAAAGTCCACAAATGTTTTGACCCCATCGATGTCCACGAGGACATGTTATAGTCTTCTGAAGGGGCTCACAACTTGTTGATTGGCCATCCTAAGCCTAATGGGGGAATAGAAAAACTTATGTTTTCCCATCAGTGCCCAGGTCTGCTTCGTCATAACATTGACATCTGATCCTAAGTCGAGGACCACGTAATCTATATCATAATCTCATATCCGAGCATTCAGATGTAGCTCCTTATTTGTCCTTATCTTTTTGGATAGTTGATGTACTCCTTTATTTATTAGAGGATCTACCTTCCCTAGCTCATACTGTCTAATCAAGTTTTGTAGCTCTTGTACAGTGCTCTCATACTTTATCAAATTGATGCAAGTGCATAAGAATTCCATAAGTCTGCTTAGCTATTTTCCTTCTCCAGGTGAAGAAGACTGATTAAAGGCTAGGGGCATTCCACATTCTCTTTCTTATAGTGGTGCCTTTGATGAAGAAACCTGGTCTCTTCTAAACTCTTTTCTTGCCTCCTCAAATGTTTGCTTCTCCCTCTTTGGATCAAACTCTTGTGTCTTCTCCTCAAATTGTCTGACTCTTGATTGTTCTGGAGTCTTCTCTGGAGTCACCTTGTCTTCTCCTATAGCAGCACCTCCTCTAGTGATAACATCGACTATGGGATATTCTCCATGAGATTTTGCTGTGATTATATGTACTTGTTGGTTTCCTCCTCGTCTTTCCTGAAGTTTGGCTAACAATACAGGCCAATCTTCTATGACATGTTCAAATGAGTTGCAGTAACTGCAAGTGGTACAGGGGTTTTGATAGTATTTTGCAAAATGGCATGGTTGTGTGTAGTTATAACAAATTATCTGACCTCTACCTCAACCCATACCTCCTCCTCGTCCTCTTCCTCTGAATCCACCATGAGGGTTGAATTTTCCTCTTATAGGGGAATTATACTGCGTAGTGTTTCCTTCTTGATGTAATTCACCTTGAACTTTG
>JASDQU010218009.1:0-10047 GCA_032191745.1 Picea mariana | reverse complement strand
AATTCATCGTTTAGCCATCAATTCCTCCTTATTTCTCCATCTTGTTCCCTGTTTGTGCCTGACTATAGTCTACGGGAACATATAGACTACTAAGTCACTCCCTGCTGGCCTACTCTTGGGAACGGGACATCACATTCTCTCCCTTTTCTTTGGTAAACTATTCCCTTATGTCTGCCCATCTCTAGGATCTGCTCATTTGTGGGCTTGTGTCCATACAGCTTGGTGACATTGTCATACTCTTCAACCATTTCATTTGATTGTTCACACCTTTCTTGCATTTGGAGCCAATGATCCATTTACAACGGGTGAGTTTCTCCAAAATTGTTTATGTGGTTAGAGCTTCTTGAATGCCCCACAAAGTTATTTGTTGGAGGGAGGCCTTGCTCATTTATTTGACAAAATACTGAACAAGTGGACTCTTCATGAAAGTCCTCACATGCTCTACAAAAGGGTGGTATGTCCTCATTTACCACATTATTAGACTCTAACTGATTTGGTGGCCTTTGTTCTTGTTGAGGAGCTTTCTTTTGTCATCTTTCATTACCAGGCCTCGGTTGGAATCTGTTATTCTGATTTTGGGACCTCTCCATGGCTATCAACCTATTCTACAATGCACTAAGTTGGGTAGCATGAGTGGCTTCCATTCTTTTAACCATCTCTGTTATGGCCTTTAAAGGGTCATAGGATGGATCTTTATTATTTGGAACTGTTGTTTTTTCTTTGGGATCTGACTGTCTTGAAGAACTGCCCCTTGTGAATCCTGGAAGGTTCGACTTTCCTAAAGCTTGCATGTTTTTATCAATCTTGTTAGCGGTTTCTTGAGCTGCTTTGAGGTCGGTGGGTTCTTTATCTCTTAGTCGGTATCTCATCTCACCACCAAATGCCTCAATGTAGTAGATCAAGATAACACTCTCAGGAGGTTTAATTTCTGTGTGCATACTTGACACTAGTTCGTTGAACCTTTTGTTGAACTCGTCCATGGTTTCATTTTCATTTTTCTTTGTTGTGTTGAGGGAAGCTAGAAGATGACAATGATCTCTCTTCTCCCCCCACTTTTCAGTAAAGGCATCAATGAGCTCCTTCAAGGTTTTGAAAGAGTTGTTTGGCTTGTCTTCATACCAATCTGAAGCATCATCTTCTAAGGATAGAACAAATAACTTCATTTTGACATCTTCATAATCGTGTGCAGCAGACCATTTATTTATACATCTCATGAAAGACTTGACATGCATCTTAGCTGAAATGGCATTATTTCCTTGAAAACTAGGAAGTTTCTCAATTGCCTTTTCAGTAATAGCATGTGGATAATTGTTTATTGCACTAAAATCACATGGAGCATATATGCCCATTTCTGAAGTAAAATTACTACTAGCAAAAAGCAAGTGGATATCAGAAATGGACGCAGTTCCTAAATAAATAAGTACTCTACGAAAAGAGGCTTTAGCTAACCTCCTTCAATAAACCTTCTCAGGTTCAAGAATGAAGTTAAGAATGCCTTATGAATTCCTCCTTGTAGAATACCTAGTTAAATTGGAATTAAATGGAGTCGTCAGATGGTTGAGTCTCTTTCTGATAAACTACAAGCATCAAAACTAAGTAAAAACAAGGACTAGAAAGATTTATCCCCGACAACGGCGCCAAAATGTTGTCACCTTATACACACTTGGGAGACGTGGAAGAAATCTTCAATCCACTCGGTGTGTCCTTGGGGGCAAGTGAGAGTTAAGGTGTTCTCACCTAATCCTCAACTCCTCCGTCTAGGCCAACTCCTAGCAAAGCCAAGGGGGATAGTCCCTAACAAAATACTAAAGCTTAAACTAAGCTAAGTACAAGAAATTAAATCTAAGAGTTTATTATTCATTCAACAATCGACCATAAACTGATAAAACATGAAGTAAACATTCACCACGATATATAATCAATAAGCATATACTTGCATCAAAAGGATACTGAGAAACAATTGTTAGATGCAAGTTTCATTTAAATTATTTCCTACAGATAACCAAATTGAAGATGAAGCATGTGGCTTTGCTGAGTGTGAAATGAGACCAGTGCCTTAAAGTGAATCGTGGGCAATGTAGTTCGTGTGTTTTATTAGGATAAATTGATGTTGAATTAGTAAAATGGTTTGGGCCTCCTTGGAGGTTAGATCTTTGTTCGGAAACTTGCGGAGAAATTGACCGAAACCTAATGGTCTCACCAGTTAAACTCACTCAAAGTGTTGGATGTCCAAAACAGGTGGGAAGCTAGGTCCCGAGAGGGCCCGCCTTACTTAACAAGTCACTTTAAGGCGTTTTCCCGCGCATTAAACTAACTACTTTAAAGATTGTCCTAATTAAACTATCAACCACTGACCAGCACAGCGTGTATGAAACTTACTTCCAGCAGATCGAGACTAGCTCGCAACTGGAAGGGTCAGGAACTGCACTGAGAGCTGAGGGGAATTTGTTTATTTTAAACTGGAAATAAAATACTGAAATGAAATGTGATACTAATTACTAATCCACACTGACCAGGCCTCTTTCGAGGAGCTGAGGGGATGGTTTATTTCCAACTTGAAATTGCAAGAAAGTAAAGCTAATCTAGCAATTAGTGTTCTACTTTGCAAAAGGAAATCTAATCTAGATTGTTCTTTGATTTTAATTTTAGAACTGAGATGAACCTGTTGAAATGCTCAAAACAAGAAAAAGAAAAGAAACCAATCAAAAGGAAGATCCTGAAGCACAACACACCCCCCCGCAGGGGAAAAGCAAAGTGAAGCCTCCCTTGGCTCACTGATTTTATTACCACGGTTACAAGTGCTCTTTTAAAAGTCTTTAGATCTCTTCAAGTGAGACTGGATCCTTATATATGGATCGCGAAACTTAAAAATTTCACTTTTTACAATGTTTAAGGAAATAGGACCACTTTGGGGGTTTTAGAGACTTCAAGTTCTTGGTTTTTCGGTAGAATTTCCGTTTGTTCTTGCACCAACCTGCACAAAATCAGCGAACAAACAAGATGCAAATATGGCCAAAGACACTTTACGAGTGCTTTGGGTTATTAGTTTATAAAACCAAAAAAAAATTAAGTACAATTCTATGATAAACTAGTAAATTTCTGAATTTAAACTAAGTAGAAAAAAGCCATTTTCTTACTATTATTTTCGCTGTCCTAAAACAGAAATATAAAGACAGTAAGCTTTGCTCAATTATGGAAATTAAACTCTTGGAAAACACTTATCTTTAGCCTTTAAAAAATTGCCGAAAGAAGTGAGACTAAAGATGAACTAAAGCAAGCTAGATCTAATTAAATCTTTCTTTAAAACTTGAGACCTAAACTATTTGCTTTGAAATACATAAAGTAAATGAAAAATTCAACCTTTGAAACCAACAATCCTTTTATTTTATGTGTATTTGGAACAAGTAATCAAGGGATGTAGAATTTGATGAGAAAGAGAGGAAATAAATGCTTGATTTTCTTGAAAGCCTTGGGCAATGGAGTCCCCTGCTTCGACGGAAAGTAGAGAGACTATGTTACTTCACCACAATTTTGAAGAATGAGGGGGTAGCAAGCTAGCTTAGCCTCTCCTTCAAATGAGATATCCTGCACAACTTCAAACTTCTTGCAAAGAGGTTAACCGCATTGGTGTCATATAATTTAGAAAAATTTGAGAGCACGAGAATTAAACAAAATAAACATGCACATCAAACTACCTAGCATATATAAGACAATAAGAACAAGAAGCAAGCAAGCTTCTTACTTCTATCCTATTGAGAGATAGCTCCCCTTACAAGGCCAAGATTCACCAAAAAATTACAAAAAATGATCAACAAAGCATATACCTCCTATACACCATGCACATAGATGATCCACACACAATAGCTTTACACAGTTGAGTAGCCTCCAAAGCCTTTTTATTCAAATAGAAATGATATTACAGATTATAATAGCAAGCATCTCAACCCAAGCTCCAACTAAAATGCAATGGGGGAGCACGCTTCAATATATAGCAAATGGTGAGGAGTTCCAATGAAGGAGGGCGCACCATGTGGAGAGGGAGGGCACACCTAGTGTAAGTAAAAGGCTGCCAAGTGTGTGGGAAAGGGCTGCCACCTCTCCCCACACTCCATAACTTGCCACTTGTAGAGCAAAGATGAGGTAGAGGGGTGCCACCTCTCAAGAGGTAGGCTGCCCTCTCTAGAATGCGCCACCTCTCCAAGAGGGGTGCACTTCCTTTTGAGCACATGCTCATATATTGATAGCACATCACCAACCAATTCTCAATCAAATCGAGTTTGTTTCTTTTGACCGCCACCTTGACTTTTTGGGCTTTTATTTTGCCTCCAACATGTCTCCACATGTTTCCTTTATTTGGGTATTTGCTGATTTTTTTTATTTTATTTGACTTTTCGGGGTTTTGTGAGGAAATTTTACTCTTTAGTGATTAAAATCACTAATTTCACTCACCAAAGTGGGTATTTAAGTAATATGGGTGCTCTGGGTCCAAAAATGAGCATCCCCATGGCATATTAAGTCCTCTAGTACCACTTTTTTAATACATCTTTATTTTTTAATTAAAAATTGCGGAATTCTGACAATTTTTTAATTAAATGAAAAAATTAAAAAATCCTAAGGGGGACTTAGTACATTTCCATAAGACTCTAGGAGAATGTTTAGCATGGTAATATACATTAGACACTAGACTTAGATCCATGCTCAAGCCTAACCATGGGCATATACTCTAGCTCTAGAGGGATTGAGTGAAAAAACTCATAAATTATAAATTGCTTGAAAGCGGCAAAATATAATTAGTAAGTAAAAAAAACACTCTAGAATATAACTCACGCTTAGGACTTAAGGTGGCTAAGACCTTTTACAAGTTCATCATGCAACATCTCTTATTTCAATTTTTTATGGAAATGTAAAAAATAAAAATAAAAGGTTGGTCTTTATGACCGGCTGAACTTCTGAACTTTGAATTTTGAACAATAATGTTCAAACTTTGGCGGCTAGCTGGAAGTCCATCCTAGTGCAACTTTGATAGATAACACTCACCTTCCTCCAAACGAGTCCATTGAACATGAACCGCACTAACACCATCGCTTCCCAAATGGATCCGTTCAACACAAGAAGCAATTGGTGATCTTGTCGGTGATCCTTCAAATCAACGTCGGACTCGTTCACAGTTCCAGCAAGCCTCTTCTCTTTTGGCTCAAGTTTCAAAGACTCATGATCCAAAAACATTTGCAGAAGCTTCAAGTCATCCAGATTGGAACACGGAAATGAATGAAGAGTATCTCTCTTTATGGTGAACAATACTTGGGATCTTGTACCTCTTCCAAAAGGAAGAAAACTTGTCAGATGTAAATGGTTGTATAGAACTAAGTATGCATCAGATGGAAGTGTTGAAAAACACAAGGCTCGATTAGTAGCTAAAGGATTCTCTTGGGTTGAAGGAATTTACTATAATGAAATATTTTCCATTGTAGCCAAAATGAATTCCATCTGCCTTGTTCTAGCCCTTGTTGCCTCACATAAATGGGAGGTCCATCAGATGGATGTTAAATCCACCTTTTTGCATGGGGATTTGCAAGAAGAAATCTACATGGAACAACCTCCTGATTATGTCCAGAATGACTCTAGCCTTGTTTTTCTCGTTGAGAAATATCTTTATTGTCTTAAGCAAGCTTTCCGATGCCATTCTGATCCTAATCTCTATACCAAGAAAGTAGGAATCCATCTCATAATCCTTGTTCTTTATGTTGATGATCTTATCCTCACTAGTAATGACCCTAAACTTTTAAACCATGCAAAAACCAGCCTTAAGAAGAAATTTTAAATGACCGACTTAGGCTATTTGCACTATTAGCCTCCAAGTTTTGCAAACCAAGGAAGAAATTTTTCTTTCTCAGTCTAAGTATGCTTGTGACCTTCTTCATCGATTTCACATGGAAGATTCTAAACCAGCCCCTTCTCCCTTCCAATCTGGAGCCAAACTTATCACCACTTGTACTTCTCCCAAATTTGATGCCACTTTGTACCGTCAGTTAGTTGGTAGCCTCTTATATTTGACTCATACCCTACCTGATATTTCCTTTGTTGTTGGTCTTGTTGCTCGGTACATGCAAACACCCCATGAAAGCCATTGGAAAGTAGCAAAAACGATACTTCGATATGTCCGGGGTATAGTTCAGTTCAAGATACATTGCAACTCAAGGGGGATTCCTTTATTGGTTGGTTTCACAGATTCAACTTGGGTCGGCGACCCTAATGATCAAAAGTTTGTTGCAGGTTATGTTTTCAGCCTTGGTTCAAGACCAGTCACTTGGGCCTGTAAGAAACAACAAGCTATTTCTCTTTCTTCAGCAAAAGCAGAGTACCCAGTAGCAGTTAATGCAAGTCAGGAAGCCTTGTGACTTTGACGGATCCTTTCAGAGATTGGATTTCAGCAGCAACATCTGACAACACTCTAGTACAACAATCAAAGTGCCATCAAGCTCACCAAAGATCCATTTCAACATCAGTGCAACAAACACATCAAGCTACACATGCATTTCATTAGAAAGCTCATTCATGATCGAGTTATTGAAGTGCTCTTTTTCCCTACAAAAGATCAAGTTACAGAAGCAAAGTTTTCCAAACTTCGATCTATGTTAGGAGTTTAGGAAGTTGTAATTTAGGGGGGATAGGCTCTAATGCCTCCTTCCTTCTCCTATTGTGTCGCCTTTGTAAATCCTTCAATCCTATCCCAAGTTGTTCTTAAGGGGGGATGTTAGGATATTTAGACACTTGGGAGTTATTTAGGATATTTAGCTGTTGCATCACTAGTTTTAAAGTGTTTATATCACTAGACATCAACCTCTCTGCCAGCCATCTTAAAACCAAAGAATTGTTTCTTTATGATAAATTTATTAAATTGGCCCTTCAAACCAAAAAACTTATTTAATTCCTCCCATATTTCATGGGAATGTCTAGAGAAGTCAAGATGGTGCAATTGTGTGTCATACATCTCTAGCCCATGGACTAACTTTGCTTTATCATCTATTAAAGTCCATTCAACCAGTTTATCTTGTTGTCAAGGTTTTTTTCTCTACACTAAAAGTACTCCATACATTTAATTTAATGTAACTGCAATTCAATCTTCCATGTGTGAAAGTTTTGTCCATTAAACCTCTCTAAGGTAGCTGATGTTTTTTCCGATTTTTAATGTTTCTTCTAGTGCTAGTAATTTAATGCCTCTGTTTCACACAAACAACTTCCGAGGACAAAACATAAATACCTCTAAAATAGTTTGTCTACACAGTGACCTCAGTCTGCTTTAATAAGTTGAAAAATGTGCCACTGGAAACTCGTATCCCTCAAAATGTCGATCATTCTACCTAAGATAAGCCTTTCTCAATGTCCATATCAGGAAGGGATTTGTGTGTGCTTGTGCCCTAACACGCTGGCATCACAAGATACCCTAATGAAGGTGTTTCTGCAAATGATGTTTCTGAAAACTGCAACTACAGGCTCTCAAAAATCGTTGGCTAAAACACATCTCAAAATATCTATTGTTCAGGGTGTCTCTATCCATGCCCTAGCATATGTACGTAGGCTATTGTTTCACCTGTGCAACATATGGGAGTTTTCAGTTCTATAATGAGCTACAAAACATCCGTTATGGGATAGCAATTGCTGCCAAAAAAAACCCGAACTGTTCCTCTGGTTCTAACTTCTGAGAATGTCTTAAACCATGTTCAGTTTATCCTATTTCAGGAAAGAATGCTCTTCTATTGTGACGTATCAGGCAGCTACCTTTGTCTGTTAGGCCTCATTAAAATTTTAAGGTGCCTGCGTCTGCTCTGCTTCATTGTCTCTTTCACATCTGCGTTACCTCTGAATTTTCCACTGGAATGTGTCCTAACAGGAGAAAAACATCTGGCAAAAACAATGCCTTCCCATTTGGTATCTAGTATGAGATGTTTCCTCCTTTAGTCTTCATGCCATGGGCATTACACTGCCCACAGTCTACGCATGGTTTGGATGTGACATTTGGGCACAAATTCTAGGCATGACTCATCAAACTGTGCAATGCTTGCAGGTTGTTAAAAATTTAATTAGAAAGTACCTAGGCAAGTGTTTCTCATCCCTAGGCGCCTAAGGGGTGAGAAAGTGCCTAATGTGGACCCTAGTCATTTAATTTGTGAGATACAAATTAAAAGATGACTTTATGACTTAAGTGAAGGGGTGAGTGAAGAAACACTCAATCTCAACCACCCATCTA
Organism: Picea mariana; assembly: GCA_032191745.1. Lineage (NCBI taxonomy): Eukaryota > Viridiplantae > Streptophyta > Pinopsida > Pinales > Pinaceae > Picea > Picea mariana. The sequence goes on along the minus strand of JASDQU010218009.1, from coordinate 1,799 downwards.
ATCCAATCTCAACCGTTGGATGTGAAACTCCTCACCTACCAAGCATGAGGTCGATTAGGGTATGGGGGCACACCATTGAGGTGCTTGTTCATTCATTTTTGAGAGAGAGCAAGAGCATTTTCGAGCAGAAAGAAAGAAGCCATTTCTAAGAGCTAGGGCACGCATTCCAAGGTAGAATACTAGCACAGAAATCGAGGCAAGAGGTTCAGCATACACAGGAGGTTGTATAGTACGGATTTCAGGGTTTCTACAGTCTTTTGTGTGCACAGAAATCTAGGCAGCATACAACATTTAATTCTGTCTGTATGGTACGGATTTATCAGTTTGTACAGCCGTACTTTGGCACAATTTTCGAGGAGGCACAGTCGGCCGTACACAAGCCTTACTGTACGGATTTCATACAGGTCTGTACAGTCACTTCTTGGCATGGAAATCAAGGCAGGTTGTGTGGGTTTTCTAGGAAGTTTGGCATGGTTTCCAAGGAGGTCGTACAGCCATTAATGCACCTAGAAATTTGCTGTAGTTGTTGGCATGAATTTCAAGGTGACCGTAAAGCCATTTGGAGGCACGAAAATCGAGGAGCAGACCTGTAATTTATTGCAGAAAATTCTGGGAAGAGTTTTGAGAAGTTTTGCTCATTTTCCTGTGTGAAGACTTGGCACGGTTATCGAGATAAGTTTGTCATTTAAATTTCTGAAGATGAACATGCTGTAACAAAATTTCTCTGAAGCTCCTAAATAATAAAAAACTCCATGTCTCAATGGTTTTCCTCTTGTGGGTTTTTCCAAGGTCGTTGTTAGACCGAAAATCTCTGTGTCAATATTTTTCTGAGTTTATGTGTTGTTGATATTTTATTTGTGCATTATAAACGATGTTCAAAATCCTCATGTTTCAATTCTGAAAATTATTTTTTGCTGAGTTTTATTTGTTGTTATAAAACTGGGTTTGGGCATTAAACATTCGCTGAAAAAGCAGCGAGACTGAAACTGGGTTGGGGTCTGAAATTTTACATGGTATCAAAGCTGAGTTGAAAGAAGCAGAGATATTTCAGCAAGTCGGAAAGTTGGGGCAGTAGTCACTTCACAGGGCAGATTTTTGAATTTTTCATTTTCAGCAGAAAGGGGTCAATGACTACGGGTTTGAGGGTTGAGGACAGACTTGATGGGGCAGAAAATTTTAGTTCTTGGAAGGAGAGGATGATCTTGTTTTTGCAAGAAAATGAGTTGTGGGACATTGTGGAAAATATCGCAACTCATCCTGTGGTGGTACCTACTAATGCTACTCTTCTTGCAGCTTACAATAAGAAGAGTATCAAGGCTAAGAGGATTATTCTTGATGCCATCAAAGACCATTTGATTCCTCACTTGACGGGGAAGGCAAATGCCTATAAGATGTGGGAGTCTTTGACTAAATTGTACCAGAGTACTAATGAAAACCGAAAGATGGTTTTGAAGGAAAAACTAAAGAGCATAAAAATGACCAAGGCTGAAAATGTGGTCACTTACCTTACTAGATTGACACAGGTGAGAGATGAGCTTGGCGCTGTGGGGGAGGCTATAGTTGACAGTGAACTTGTGAGAACAACATTGAATGGAGTTTCCAAACAATGGGTTGTTTTTGTGGAGGGCATTGTTGTTAGGGAGAAGCTTCCAAACTTTGAACGTCTTTGAGATGACTTTGTTCAGGAGGAGACCCGAAGAGGTTATGTACATGGAAGTTCATCTACAGGTCATGAGGAGGAGAATGTGGCTCTTGCTGCTAACAGCAAGAAGAAGTTCAGAAAGGGTCTTAAGGGTGGT
>JASDQU010218008.1:0-14944 GCA_032191745.1 Picea mariana | reverse complement strand
GAAAGTTCTATGACAATAGGTAGGAGTCAATCTTGGCATACCATGCCCTAGGAGCATTCTTGAGGCCATAAAGATATTTCTTCAGTCAAAATACCAAAGAGGAATCCTGCATAAATCCATGGGGCTTCTCCATATAGATCTCCTCAAAGAGATCACCATGAAGAAATGCATTCTTCATGTTCATATGATGGACTTCCCATCCCTTGGTTGTCACAATGTAAAGTGCCAAACGTATGGAATTCATCTTTGCTACTGGATTGAAGGTCTCATCATAGTCAATGCCATGCACCTGCCGAAATCCTTTGGAAACTATCCTGGATTTGTATCTTCTAATATGTCCATCCACTATGCTCTTGGTCCTGTAGACCCATCTGCACCTGAAAAGTTTCTTTCCTGAAGGAAGGGGAACCAGATCCCAAGTCTAGTTCTCGAGGAGGGAAATGTACTCCTCCTACATGGAAGATTCCCAAAAGGGATTGACAACATCCTCACCATAAGACTATGGATCTGAAGACTGAACCAAGAAAACATGTTTGGAGGGAAATGGTTTAGTGACAGTGAGTGCAATAGGAGGCTCCTTGAAATCATATCGAGTCCTCCTAGTGTTGGCTGGATCACCAACAAGATCCCCTTCATCCTGAAGAGTTGTATGGGCCCACTTGGGTCTCTTCTCTGGCTTTGCATCTTCAATTGGATGCATTTAATATGCATCTAACTGCACTGACTCTGTCTTTGGATCATCAAAATCCTCTAAATTAGAACTCTTGTTCTAAGAAGAGTCGACATATTCATGCTCATCATCTTAGATAGGTGGAAGAATGAAGGTGCCTACATTCGGCTATTGAGTTACATGTGAGACACTTTCCTGGAATTGGACACTTCGCTCAATGATGAGCCAGTCCAAGGAAATATCAATAAGTCTGTATTCCTTCACACCCTCAGGGTATCCAAAAAAGATAAACTCTATGCTCTGTGGATCAAGTGCCTTCCTCTTTTTAGAGGGAATCTGGGCCCATGCATGTGAACCAAAAAGAGGAAAGTGGGTCACTTCTAGTTTGAGGCTGCCCCAAGCCTCGTAGGGGGGTCTTATCCTTGACATATCTATGGGGGGATATGTTTTGGATGTAGGTTTCACAATTAAGTTCTTCAGCCCATAATATCTATGGAAGTGACCTTGCATGTAGCATGCAAGATGCCATCTCTTTTAGAGATATGTTTTTCCACTCAAAAACTCCATTTTGTTGTGGAGTATAAGGAACTGTGTGCTGCAACTGAAGCCCTGCCTCATGAAAAATATTTTGGATCTCATGATTGACATACTCTCCCTCGTTATCTCTTCATAGGACTTTGATTTTCTTTCCTAACTGTGTCTCAACCGAGGCTTTGAAATCTTTTAGGTGTTAAAAGACCTCTGATTTTTTCCCAAGAAATTAAATCCATGTGAAACGTGAGAAATCATCAACAAAAACAATAACATACCTTGATTCTCTGAATTGTGGATTTGTGAAAGGTCCCATGAGGTCACTATGGATCATATCTAAAGGAGAGGAAGTTATTTGAGTCTTTCCTTTGTCGAATTTATCTCGAGGGTGATTTCCAAGAACATGTCCCTCACAGATTCCTTTGGAGAAATGGATGTTTGGTAGACCATCAACCAAACTTTTCTTTCTAAGTTGTTGCATGTTTCTGAAATTCAAATGCATGAACCTTTCATGCCATATCCTACTGCTTTCATCAGCATGGGTAAGCAGTAAAGATGAATCTAGTTCTATAAATTTAGAAAATGTATACAATCTAGATTGATGATTTACCTAACTCGTAGCAACCCTGGAATTGGTTTACATGTCATAGATGTCCACTGCATTAGGTGTGAAAATGAATTTATTTCTAGTTCCATAATTTGTCATCTTATACACAGAGATAAGTTTGACATAAATTTTGGGAATGTGCAACACATTCTCGAAGCTTTCGTTGGTGATTTCAATCCTTGCTTTGTCGGTGACCTTGACTAGAGAGTTTTTCCCCATCGGAATAGGAGGAAATTTTCATGCATCCAATGAATAATAGTCTTCTTTTGTGGCATCCATGTGATGTGATGCTCCTGAATATAGGATCCAAGCATCGAGAGAGGAGTTGATGGGAATCAAGGCATGGCTAGAATTGTCTTTCTTCAGATTTTGATCTTCTGGCTTCTTCTTCTTGGCACCCTCGAGGATGTGATATCCAAGTTTGTTTTATTGAAGTATTTGAGTCATTAGATCTATTTTTTTATGCATGCATGCAGATTCTGGATGGAATCCTTTATGGCAGTATGTGCATTTATGCCCTTTTCTTCCCTTTCCACCTTTGGATTTGGAGGCATCGGTGAAGGGTTTCGACTACCCTTCCTTCTTTGAATTTGCATGAGCTTTCCTTTTTTCTTTACCTTTATATTTCTAATATTGATGGATTCCATATTGCACAGTAAGTGCATGCACCTTTAGACCTTTGATTTTTCCCATGTTGATGGGCTTGGTTTGTTCTTGTGTCAGGGATTCGATAAATTCCTCAAGAGAAGGAATCTTCTACGTGGATCCAGAGGTAAATTTTACTGAAATAAATGTGGATACAAACACAAATAATTCAGGACCAAGTTTGGAGAGAATGGTGAGAACCATTTGTTTCTCCTCCTTAGATTTATCAACCCCGCAAGCTTTGAGTTGTGACAGTAAATCCTTGTATTTTGTAAATAAATCTTGGAGATTGTGGAATCTTTTTGGATCCAATGTGAGAAATTACACCTTGAGAATGTGTCCCCTCATCTCATATTGTTTTTCAAATATCCCTTCCATGGTGGTCCAGGCTTCATTGGGTGTTTTACAGGAAGATATGTGAAAAAGGATATCGGGAAAAATGAGACTGCAAATTGTTTTGAATGCTTCATCCATTTGATTTCGATACTTGGATTTTTCTATGGATGATGTCAGTTTTGTCTCTGTATTCATTTTTAACCTGTGCAATACTATTCTTTGAATATGCATGACCATCTTCTCCTTCCATTCAAATAAGTTGTAAGGTGTAAGATTGAATTCTTTTGGGAATTCCATTTTTCCATTGTCTTCAATCTTTGGTACCTACAAAAATAATTTGGTGCATCTTTGCTTAGAAGTATGTTGGCTTTGATACCATGTAAATGTGTTGAAATGGCATATAATATATCTATCTATAAAATACCACACACATTTGTAGAGAGAAATTGAGAAATAAGAAGCAAGAGAGAAAGAATGGAAGAATTCTCATTAACTGTATGAATAATAAATAATTTACACATGATATACTTTGTATAGCTCAACCAATGCACACTGGAGGTGAAGCCAATGTACCATAGTGGTATTCTAGAGTGATATGGAAACACACCAGGAGTTACGGGAGTGAACTACCACCTAGTCTAGTCTCTCGAGCAGTTACGAGTGTGAATTGCCACCTAGCTGAGTTAACTATTATACCAGTTTTTAGTTAACTGACTGAAACATAGTGAAGTGAGGAGGAGATTATGGAATCAAGGGTAATGATCTAGTCCAGTGATGATCCCAAGGACAATGTGCATTAGTTGGTGATGATCCCAATGTTGCATGGTGACAAAACCAATGCAACATCTAGACTCCACTCAACTAGTCAAACTGAAGTGAAAACCGAAGAGAATATTTCCCTAGAGGAATATTCTCCCTAAACTTTATGATACTGGATAAAGGCTAATAAACATAGGAAAAACCTTAGGAAAAATAATTCTTGTGTGTGTGTAAAGTAACTCCAACACTATTAAGAATATCATCATTTAAATTATGAGAGAGGAAACATGGTTTTTAACAGTTGATTTCCATAACCGAGGCCTGATAGAAGCTTGTTAGAAGATCTTATAGGGAAAGCCACTCTTCAATAGAACCAAATATAATAATTAAAACATCATCCAAAAAAAAAAGAGTGATGATGATACCTTTTTCAACCTGGATACCCTTGAATTTCCCACCTATACACACCTTTTTTCAAAATTCTACTGGGACTTTCCACCACCAACAAGAATAGTAATGGTGAGAGGGGGAAGCCTTGTCACAATCCTCTATGAATTTTGAATAAATCGGTCAGAGTTCCATTAAAAAATACTACATATTTATTACTAGAAACACATCCCATTATCTATTGTGTCACCTCCCATTTTAGGCAAATTTGAATAATCATCATCCAAAGGCAGTGCCAGCTAACCTTATCATAAGCTTTCAAAAGATCCAACTTTAGAATGAGAGATTTCATTTTCCTAGTTTTGACTGTGTGCATACACTCCTGAGATAGCCCAGCACCATCAAAAATCAACCTGTCTTTTAAAACCCCAAATTCTCCAATGAGATACTAGAATCCAACTTTCCTTTAATCCTATTGGCAATAATTTTTTAAATGAATTTATATACAAAATTACAAAGTGCAATGGGTCTGAAGTCATTAAAAGAGGCAGACTTCAAATCTTTTGGGATAAGGGCCACAAAGGTGGCATTCAATAATCCAATGACTTTGCCAGATATTTTGGATTCTTCAATAGCCCCTAGGAGTTCAATCCCCATAATATCAAATAAATGTTTGAATAGTTCATCGGTCCACCCATTAGGCCTAGGACTTTTGTCCTTTGGCATTCTTGAAAAAGTTTCCTCTACTTCCTCTACAGTAACCTATTTCCCCACTCCATCACTTTCCTCATCTGTAAAAGTACGAGGCACATCCTTTATAACTCTGAATTGAGTACATGTATGCTCCTTATCTGCTTCTTTGTACATAGTCCTGAAAAAATTAAAATAAAGAGACCTAAGATCAACCCGTGAACTCCAATTGTGGCCTTCTAAATCAGTTAATACCCAAATAGTATTAGTCAACCTTTTATGTTCAACAAATTTATGAAAATAATTAGTGTTCTTATCCCCACTTTGGAGCCAAATGGACTGACTTATAAGACTCCATGTTTCTTCATCCAACCTTAAAATATCCACTTTCCGCTTCTCTAAGGAACTAATAAGTTCTTTATCTTTTATAGAGAATAATTGAGAAGGAAAATTTCTAAAGATCTATCCCAATTTCATGTCAATCTAACAAATTTCACATTTTATCTTCTTATTTTTCTCGGAAAACAACTTTATCACTTCTTCTTTGAGTTTTTTAAGCTTCTTGACTATTAACCTCATCGCTAAAGTGTTCTCCCATAGAGCCATAGAACTCCAGCTTGATCGAACTAAAGTGACGAAATATGGTTCAGTCAACTAGGCCTTATTAAATTTGAAGGGAGAGAAGGTCTGACCAAAGGACTCATCAATTTGAAGACAAATAGGTTTATGATATGAGAGTGTTGAGTTTAAAGTCCATGACCTGCATCTTCCCAAGCTCCCTAACATCCCTTCATTTATGAGGAAATGATCTAGTCATTTTGAAATACATGTAGTACCCATCCTACCATTTTGCCAAGTAGGAATATTAGGGCAAGGAGGGACAATGACCAAACCAACAGATGTGAACATGTTTGGACAATAAGTATACAAAGTATCCAACCTAGCATGATCACCCCATATATCCCTTGAAGTTATTGTAAGGTTCAATTCACTACCAATGATTAATCCCCCTTCCATAAGAAAGCCACAGTCCAGCAAGGGCTTCCAAAAGTTCACTATATCCTTATATGGGCCATATTAATTTAGTATTATGACCTTCTTAGTGACATCTTTCAGCCGAACCTAGAATGACCATTTGGATCCATAGCTACACATTCCAAAAAAGGACAACATTTAAGGAGAAATTAATTTCCTTATCACTAACTACCATGGTTTCTTGAAGGAAGATAATATCAGGTTGAACATATGCAATATGATGTTTGAGGGATAAAAGTTTGTTAGTGATCCGAATTATTTTCAGCACAGAATGAGATCGGAGATATAATAAATAAATGCACAGAGATATCGCAGATATTAAACAATATAACATAAATATATCAGAGATGCAACCATAAACAAAAAGATACAGTAATACATGATTTCTATTAATGAAATAAATGTACAGAGACTGTAAAAATATAGAGTGAAAGACTCGCTAGAATGGCAGCAGCTTATCTCTGAGAAGAGATGTGACAGCTACTCGCATTCGCAAGAAGATGATTACAATGAGCCTCTGAAGGCATTTTTACAATAAACAGGAATGCCAAAAGTCATGTGGGCCCCGTTTGGGTAAGTTCGTACATCAACTTCCCGGGGTCGTAACTTTTGCATATAATCTCTGTTTTAGGCATATGATAGCTCGTTGGAAAGGTATCATCGAGAAGATTCATTTTGGGGGATAAATAATGCCTTCAACTATAATTTAGAACCTCTATCTCGAAAAAAATTCATTTAGGCCCTCAAAATGTCCCCGGAAGTTAAAACCTGCTAAAAGTAGTAAATTGCCAAAATTGCCAGAAAACTGTTTTGAGCCAGTCAGAAAAGTTGGGCGGTGATCGATATACACTTGGATCAGTTAGGGCCCCTAATCCCCCATAAATTGAGGGAAAAATAATCATGGAACAACCCCAGAAGAGGGTTTCATTTCTCTAAGGGCCCTATAGGGAGAGGAAGGAAAATGATGGGATATTTCACAAGATAGTGGAGGGATAAAAGGTACGATTAGATCTATCAAAAAGGGCAGGAGGAGATTATAAATTGTTAGATTCCATTAAAGGGGTGACTGAGAGGACCTCTTTATAATTGGGAACATATCCAATGGATCCTATTAAATCCTTCGTTATCTCAAGGGAGCAATGATTACTCCTATGTAATGGGTCAACTTTCGACAACAGTGGTTGAGTGGATTCTTCCTCGAGGGAAATAATATCAAGCCCCTTATCCATAAACAAATGAGTTTAGGGGGAGGAAGTGTGTTCTCAATAGTGGAACCAAGAACTTCCACCCCAACTGAACAAACGACAGGAGAGACTTTGTTGATGAAATCTGTTCTGGCTTGAACGTGAGCTTCCAACCCTTTTAAACACAGTCCCTTCCTTGTGGGATCCTTCTTGAATTTATTTAGTACTAAGCCCCAGAACCCCCAAAAATATATACAAGCCAATATTCATGAGAAATGAGGGATCTCCTGTCATCTGTAGATAGAGTGTTAAAAAAGGAAGGATAAAATGTAGACATCTTACCTAGAAAGAGTCATGCTAGAAAGTAACAACATCAGGATCAAGGATGGAATGACAACCTAAAACCCTAGGAGAGTCCTCCATGTAGGTCGAAACATCAAGAGGCTTCTTGTCAATGGGGCACTTATCTTTTAGGTGACCCGTCTGCCAGCAAGAGTGACAACGAAAGGGTTCTCACCAATAGTCCAGAGAACACATAAAGGAGTAGTCTCCCAAAGATATTTCGATCTCGTTAGGAAAACCCAGCTCTAGATCCATTTCTACTAGTACCCAGGCTAGCCTCTTATTATTCCACCTTAAGGAATTCTCCTCAAAATACACAAATCTTCCAACTGAATTTGCAATGTCTATGAAAATATGCACCAACCAGAGTTCTAACGAGAAATCAAGAAGGAGAATCCATAAGAATCTACCCGAGAAGGTGTCCATGAGAGGGTTAAAGCTTGGTCGCCAATGTTTGATCATGAGGACACCTCGTCTCAATAATCATGGATCAACTAGTATTTTTTGCAGGTCTTCTTCCGCTAGGAAATGGAAGACAAGCCAATGATTTGAGAGTAGACTATACCTTGGGAAATAACTGTAATGTCCCCAAGGCCAAGACCTATTGTAAATCATGTCTATGAAGTATAAAGATTGCAATATGAATTGTAATTATGTTTTATAGGCTGGTGAGACAAGTTTATATAAGTTGGTGGGCTTATGTGATTATTAGGCTAGAGAGCCTAAGTGTTGAAGGACAAGAGCCTGATTTTTGTACATGTAATGGTGCACATTATTAATGTAAAAACATCTTTGCGTGTGGACTGACCACGATAAATGAGTGATGGGGGACTAAGCCTCCACAAATACTGGGTAGGGAGAGGGGGCAGAGAGGTTGGAAGAGGGGCTAAGCTGGGGGGGCTTAAACCCTTTAGAATAATATTAAATTATTATTCTAAAGTGATGTCTGAAACGTGTTTCCCTAATCCCAAATCCATGGAAGGGGAAACGCGTGCCTAAAAGTGCACACCAGCTGATGAAGCGCATGCAAGCTCATGGTCGACGCATGTTTTCCCAGGCACATGCAGTTAAAACCTAAGAAGATATCTATGTTGGGGGTTCATCCGACATTCCTCCATCCATCACCTGAGTCGAGAGTCCGTTCTCGATCCTCCATCAGAAACTGGCGAGTGTTCAAGAGAGACCTTTGTCTGGTGTTCGTACTTAGATCCATCACCTGAACCATCTAATTCTCTGTGTGGAATATTTGTGTACCCTTACGCATTTCTGAAATCAGAACCAAGAAGCCATCCTATGTTGTCGGTTGAGAAAACCAAAGTGTCTCATAATTGTTGAGCCTTGTTATGATGTTGCACCTATCTGTCCTCATCTTTGGGTGTTCATGTTTATGTTCCAGTTGATTATTGTGGCCATGTAGTTCTTGGCTGTAGGTGGCTTGTTGGCCAACGTATACAACACTCTCTCTAGGTGAGAGAAGTGGTTGAGGTTTAAGGGATAGGTTTTGGGGCCTATGAGCGATCTCTTCAGGTGAGAGAGTGTGCATAGGAAGGAGAGAGCTCTTGGAAGGAACCCTGTAGCTTCCACAGAGCTCAGAGATTTCTGGTCCGGTATGTTGCTAAAGCCCAAGGCAAGGGAGGTTAGTAGCCGAAGGACTATCTAGGTGAAGATGAAGGTGAAGGTGTATACTCCTGGGGTGGGACAAGCATGTGGGGAAGGAGAGTCTATGGGAAGTGGGCATAAGTGGTTCCTAATAGAGAATCCTCCTTCTTTTACGTGTATTCTTCCTGTAAACCTTTCCTAGCCTAGGAATCCCTACCTAGTGGAGCTTAGTCCCAGCTCAGGGGTGACCTACTGCTAAGAATGATGAGCAGTGCGGTCTAAGGCTGGGAGGTTCATGGGAGGTCTACACATAGTTGGTGAATTACATCTAGTCTAAACGATAAGTATATACATCCATATAATTTCAATTTAATATGCATGTCTGTGATTCTAGCAATGTTTACATGTAATTCCGTTGTATTCGTGAATTATTGTTAATGTTGTGGATTATGGATGCCAATGGTATTAATGTGATTACGTTGTGTTTAACTGTTGTTAAGCAATTGTACTTCATAAGAATGCATAATATTTTATAGTAGTGTTTTTCCACGTAGTAATGTTGGCCCGACCATGGCGTTGATGGTCAGGGACATTACAGTATGGTATCAGAGCCTGGTTTCAACGTTGAGCCTGGATGGGATGGATAAGTGGTCTTTGGACCGAGGTTTTGAGAAGAAATTGTGTCTGGAGGACTAATTTCAGACCTTAGAATGTTTCTGAGTGTCAACAGACTACTTGACCATGTTACAAAGCTCAGGAGGTGTAGTAGTATTATAAAAATACAACTGGTGTGGTATATGGCTACAGGGAGAGAGAGAACTCCACACGAGAAGTGTTGGATCCATAGAATTTGTTCGGGAGGAAAGAAGAACCCTCACAACCGTCAAATTTGGAGAATGTGCACAAGGTTTAAAAACCTTTGGAGTTCCACATGAGTGTGGAAATTGCGATATGTGAAATCCCAAATTCGTCAGGACCGTCCATCGGAAGGATGCGTGGAGAGAGATGAACCTTTCACTGACTTGTGACTTGAAATGGTCTAAGGGTGAGTTCGTGAGAACTCATGAAACAAGAATTCACGATTGGATCACAACCTTCGATCTAAGAGGGATCTGGACCATTAATTGTCGAGGAAGAAATCGACATTTCAGGAATAGGGAGAATGAAGGTGGAAAATCCTTCGACCTCATGAAACACAAAATCCCTATACAAGAAATGTCGATGGGATATGAGTCATCAAATCATGGGGAATTAGGACTATTGGATCATTTCATGAATTCAGCGATCATGAACTTGGAGCGTAGGCCAAATTCTTGGTCACTCCAAGTCCCAAATCGCGAAAGAGATTAACAAGGGTAGAATCGGACGATGGAGCGTTTCCAGGAAGAAGTGTCGAAATCCCATGAGCCGTCGGATCCAACCAACTAGTGAGGAAGTTAGAGCTAAAGAGATTTGATAGGTGTAAGCTTAGGAGAGATCTGGATCATCGGATTAGGGGAGGCTCACAACCGTTGATCTCATACATAAATTTCCATATCGAAATTCGGGGATTGAAGTGACAAGAGATTTGGAGTCGCTGCATCGTGAACTCCCGGTAACCAAAAACATGAAACCGAAAGTTCCAAAGTCCCGAAATCTTTGAAGACGAAAGAACCATAGAAGATTTTTAATTGTTGGATGTTGGGTAAATGTGGACCACCGATCCACCCAATTTATGTGAATTCGATAAATCGAAACTCTGAGAGATAAATGTGTGTACCTTAAACTCTTCGAAGATTGAAAGCCTGAGTAACACCTAGTAGTATATCATTTGGTCACGACCTTTGGTTACGAGGATAGGGAGAAAGAGGGTGCTATCACCCGAAAATTATAGAACCAAGCAGAACTCGGAAAATTTGTGAAGTTGAAGTGTTTTCTTAAATCAAAATGGTTTTGAATGTGTGGAATTTGCTAAGAATGATGACCTGACAAATCTCTATTGTCTGGACATGTGTTTGCAGAAGCTTAGAAAGTGCCAAAACCGAATAGGGTTTTCGTTGAGAGCAGAGAATGGAAGAGGTGCGAATTACCTCCAATTTAGAGAATGAAAGAGAAGGAAGGAATGTCAACTTGGGAATTGAAGGATCAAACTCTAATTGAAAAGGAAAAGAGATGGATAAGGAAGGACATATGATGAAAATCATTGAAAGATTATAGAAAGATGCCCAAGCTCACTGAGCTGATAGCCAAAAGCTCGTGAAAGTTAGGGATAAGCAGGGTGAATTCAACTTAAGGATGTTGAAGAGTCTGGAAATAATAGAAAATAAATTGGAAAAGGAGAGTGACTTAAGAAAGACAGAGAGTTTTAGGACCCCTAAGAGGAAAAGAAGATCAAGGAGTGTTAGAAGACATCGTCGTCTCTCCCCAAAGAATTCTAGTAGGGAAGCACATAGTAGTTCAATCCCATCTATTACCAGAAAGCACAGGAGATCTGGGATGGATGAATTGAAAGGGGAAATGAACAAGATCAAGCCTCCAATGTTCAATGGAGAACATAAGAAGGAGGAAGATGTCGAAACTTGGTTTTTGGGTATGAGGAAATACTTTCAACTGTATAATTATTCCTCTCATGCAGAGGGCAGGATTTCCATGTACCAACTGAAGGGAAAGGCATCCATGTGGTGCGATCAACTTGTGTAGGTTTAGCACATTAGGGAAAGGGACATCACATGGAAATAATTCAAGAGGTATTTCGAGAGGAAATACTTAACTAAAAGATATTATGACAGAAATATGAAAGAGTTCTTTGAACTCAAGTTGGACAACAAGACCATTGATGAGTATGAACGAAAGTTTTTGGAATTACTGAAGTATGTTCCCTTCATCAAAGATGAGTCTGTCAATATTCAGAGGTACCTGAGTGGATTACCACCTCCTATTGGGGATAAGATTCAGTATGATGACCCAAAGACTATGGAAGAAACGATAAGAAGAGTGAAGTTCTTATTTGAACAACAAAGAGAAAATCCTACCTTTCAGAAGGCTTGGGATGACCAGAAAAATTTCAAGAAAGAACAGAGGCAGAAGGGAAATAAACCACCCTTTTTTAGAAACAGTTCTCAAGTACATATGTCTCTTAGAGAGCCGAGGAAGGTTGAAGTGAGTGGGAAAATGTCAAGGACGCCACCTATGGAATGTTGGGGTTGTAAAGAAAGCCATAGGTACAGAGATTGGCCCCACAGAAATGATAAAGTAAGAGTTCTCCACAATGTTCAGCAAGATGAAACAGTGGAGGACATGGGCAGTAGAATTCCAAGGATCTACGTAGCCCTAGACAACAAGCAAGATGAGTATCAGTCGCACATGATTGAAGTAGAAGGTATGATAAAAAACCAACCATTTACTATTTTAGTTGATTCAGAGGCTAGCCATAGTTATATAGAACCTAGAGTGGTAGAAAGTTTGCAATTGATAAGAAGAAAACATGAAAATTCTTGGTTAATGCAACTAGCTATAGGAACCAAGAGGAAAGTCACAGAGTTAGGCAAGTCCTCTCCTATAGACATGAATGGACTAAGCACAAAGGCCGATTTGAACATTCTGTCGTTAGACTCTTATGACTGTCTAATTGGGATGGACTGGATGGACCAGCACCATGCCATCTTAGACTGTTAGAACAAGACATTCACTTAGATGAAGTAGGGAATTAGAGAGCCATCTAAGGAATTTCTAGAGTTGTTACTATTAGAGAAATCTCAGCAATGCAGCTGAAGAAGTGCTATAGAAAAGGTTGTCAATTATTTTCAGCCCATGTGGGGGAAATACCTAAGGATAAGGTGTCAAGTATTGAGGATCATGAGGTACTTAAAGAGTTTGAATATGTATTCCAGGAAGTACCTGGACTACCTCCGAAAAGGGATATCGATTTCTCTGTAAACTTGATTCCTGGAGCAGCTCCAGTGTCAAAGGCTTCGTACAGGATGAGTGCACCAGAACTGAAAGAGTTGTAGTTGTAGCTTGAAGAACTTTTGAGGAGCGGGTATATATTCCCAAGCATTTCACCTTGGGGTTCCCCGGTCCTATTCGAAAAGAAGAAGGACAGAACGCTGAGATTGTGCATCGATTTCAAGCAATTGAACAAAGTAACGGTGAAGAACAAGTATCCTCTGTTGAGGATTGATGATCTCTTCGATCAGTTGAAGGATGCAAAGATCTTTTTGAAAATAGATCTAAGATCAGGATATCACCAAGTAAGAATAAAATATGAAGAGATCAACAAGACCGCCTTTAGAACAAGGTATGGTCATTACGAGTTCACAGTGGTGCCGTTTGGACTGTCAAATGCACCTGTTGTTTTTATGAACTTGATAAATGCAGTATTCAGAGACTATCTAGACAAGTTTGTCATCGTCTTCCTGGATGACATTCTGGTGTATTCCAGGACCGAAGAAGAACATGAACAACATCTAAGGATGATGTTGCAGGTGCTAAGAGAGAACCAACTATATGCCAAGCTGAGCAAGTGCTTGTTTTATCAGAAATGGATCCATTACTTGGGACACATTATCTCGAAGGATGAGATAGCGGTAGACCTTGAGAAGATTGAAGCCATTAGAGAATGGTCAGTGTCAAGGAATGTAATAGAAGTTAGATCCTTCATGGGATTGGTTGTTTATTACAAAAGTTTCATCATAGGGTTTTCCAAGATATCTCACCCTATCACTTCCTTACAAATAAAGGGGAAACAGTTTCACCAAATAGAGAGATGTGAGGAAAGTTTCCAGCAATTGAAGCAATTGTTAACCAGTGCTCCAATCCTGAGGATCGCCGATCCAAATGTATATTTCATAGTATGCACTAATGCATGCAAAGAAGGACTGGGAGGGGTCCTCAGTCAGAATGGATTCATAATCTGTTATGAGTCAAGGAAATTAAAAGAGCACGAGAAGAACTATGCAACCCATGACTTGGAGTTGGGAGCCATAGTTCATGCTCCAAAGAAATGGAGGCATTACCTCATGGGAAGGAGGTTTGAACTCAGAATAGACCATAACGGTCTGAAATATTTGTTTGATCAGCCAACCTTAAACGCTAGACAAAGTAGGTGGTTGGAATTTATGTGTGAGTACGACTTTGAGATGAAGCATATCAAAGGAAAGGAGAATAAAGTGGTTGATGCACTCAGCAGGAGGGTGCATGAATTACATGCTACAACAATTAGCATGTATCAGAATGATATTAAAAGAAGAATTTTGGAGGCTGCAAATGTAGATCTGTAGTACAGAGAATTTGTAGCCAAGCTACAGTAGGGTAAGATGCCACAGAAGATGGAAATTTATAAATTGGAAACAGATGGAATACTGTTGTACAAGAACAAATTTTTTGTACCCAATGTCCAGTGCTTGCAACAGATGATTTTGTAGGAGATGCATAATGTGCCTTATGCAAGGCACCCTGGATATCAGAAAATAGTAGCAATAGTCAAGATCCATTACTTTTGGCCAGGTATGAAGAGAGAGATCGTTGAATACATCGCCATATATATGGAGTGCTAGAAAGTTAAAGCTGAGCATAAGCACCCAGCAGGGTTGTTGCAACCTTTAGCCATTCCTGAGTGGAATTGGGAAGTAGTAACGATGGATTTTACTACGGGAAGTCCCAGAATAGCCAAGCCGCATGATTCGATCATGGTAGTGATGGACAAGATTACAAAAGATGCACATTTTATTCCATTGAAAACTACTCACAAGGCAGTAGATGTTGTTGATATTTTCATAAAGGAAGTGGCACGATTGCACAGAATTCCTAAAATGATTATGTCTGACAGATACCTGAAATTCACCTCAAATTTCTGGAAAGGATTGTTCAAAGGATTCAAAACGAATCTGAACTTTAGTACAACTTATCATCCTGAGTCTGATGGATAGACAAAGAGGGTGAATAGAGTAATAGAAGATTTACCGAGAATGTATGTGATGGACAAACCATCAAGATGGAAAGACTACCTGCACTTGGTAGAATTCACCTACAACAATGGGTATCATGCATCGTTGAAGATGAGCCCATTTGAATCACTTTATGGAAGAAAGTGCAATACTCCATTTAGCTGGGATAATCCAGCTGATAGAACAGTAGTTGGGCCAGAGTTGCTCAGGGAGATGGAGGACCAAATGATAAAAA
>JASDQU010218006.1:8026-18239 GCA_032191745.1 Picea mariana | reverse complement strand
TTCACACACACTTATCTTTCTGAGTTGCATACATCATTTCCTTTATCTTTTTCAATTCATTTTTACCTTTCCAGTTTTCCTTCTGAATAAAACAAACTCCCTTTCCATGATTACATTGTCTTTCCATACACACTGTTGCTACTGAGATCTATATTTTAGTCCTACCAATCTTTTTATAAAAACTCGCGTTGACTGATGTGGGATTCCTTAAGGCCCACCTTTCAATGGTCTTTCCCCATTGACCTTAACATCTTATCTGGGAAATAGACTAGATTCCATTTTGAGTACCTAGAGGCTTGCATGCCTTAATGGCAAGTTCTCTCGCTGACGATCATGGGAATACATCAATGTCCCTTGATAATCAGATCTTGCAAGTGTCTTGACCTCAACACATCCATTCACACTTCGCAAGATGTACTCGGGTACCTTGGCTCTCATTGACATCAATGGTGAGTTGCCGCACATTGGTTAATGACATTCATCAATGGTCGGTAATCCAATGATTTCTCTTCTTGATCGATATCAACACATCCTTTCGCATGATTAGAATTGTACCATCGGGTTTGTAGCAGGTGAAGACTATATACTTTTTTCTGGCTCCCTCAGCAGTAACGATAGCATGACTTCAGCTATATGAGAGTACTACTGCCCACTTTCATACTTCCTCTTTTCCATGATTCATCTCCAGCAGTTCAGATCCCTCCACTTCACATTCTCTGATTCAACAGTTACAGTAGTTGCAGTTACAAAATTTATAGTATAGCAATGAAACTACAGCCGCAGTTACATTTTCATGATCTTGCAGCAGTGACACCTTCCATCTTCCAATAGTCACAGTTACATATTCTTTGCTCCAACAGTTACAATAGTTGCAACTACAACACCAATCACGTTTTCCTGATCTAGAAACCGCAACAACTACATTTCTATTGCATAATTCATCTACTTTTTGAGTGAGTGGAGGTATGTTGTTTTCTAAGATTTAATCGTTTTCTAAGATTTAATCACATAATTCCTTATATGCTAACTTGAATATTTTGGAAAATTTCCTCACCATGCTCTCTTTCCTTCCATGACCTACACTAAGTTGCATGAGGGCATGCACCCGATTTAGTTGGCGGGGGGGGGGGATATATTCACTACCTATCTCATTACCAGTATTCCATTTTCCCACTATTATCACTCCATTTTTCATCTCATTTACTATTTACCAAATTTTATTTTCCAACAATCCCCTATTGCACTTTGCTTCTTATGCATTGATATACATATTGGCATGATTCATAAAAGATAGAGAAAAGGATTTATTATACTCAGTGATTCTCTCTTATACACATTGATAGCTTATTATTTCCAGTGAGTATATGGCTAAATTATTGCAGCAAGAAAATAAATAAGTGAAATGAATGTTGTTAACACAAGAACCAACATTCTTTGTATTCATCGTTGTCACACAAGAACCAACCATAAGAAAATTTCACATGTTGTTACACATATTTTACATGTTGTTACACATGTATTACATGCTATTACACATGTATTTTACATGCTGCTAATCTTGTATTTCAAATCCTGGAAATATTCCTTATTAAAAAGACATCATCAATCAAAGCCAAAGTCTAAATGCCAAATGTTTTTGAGAAAATCCATGCACAGTTGCATGAGGAAATGCAACATGTTCATTTGGGGGGGGGATGTTAGGACTCATAAATTTCGCATTTTCATCCACCTTTCCCTCCAGTATTCCTTACATTTCATCGTTCCATTAACATTCCATCATACCATTTTCATAAATACATTTGGGTTTCACATTATTATTTTCCACTTTATTCATTTTAGTATTATAAGTGAATTTGTGATTAAATATTAGAAATTGACATATTTTCATTATATATCAAAGTTGGATGAGTTTGATGATGTGTGCAGGCATATTTGAAGATTTCAACAAAGTCCAAATTCACCACCTATCCTCAAATTCGAATTACATCTTCAAACTTGAAGATTTGAAAGAGAGAAGATCATGGAATATTTGGTTGGCATATCTTATCTAAGATATGTGAGAGATGTGTGGAGGATTTGAAGGGATAATATCTTGTAATAATGGGAAAGTAGTTGAGAGTGGTTGAGAGAATAGTGGATCTGTCATTATGACACTCATGTATGTAAGAGAGTGTTCTCTCCTCATGAGGGGAGGCATGTAATTCATAATTTAGTCTTGTAATTAGGAGAAGGGGATTCTTAGATTTGATTATTTCATTGTTAGTATTTCATACTTTGTCATTTGATTCTTATAATATAATTTGAGATTGATTTATTGTGTGAACTCACATATGTCTTTTGTCATTCAACTCTTCACATGTTGTATTGCTTTCCTACTTTCCTAGTTAGTCTTTCATTACTTTCCTAGATTAATTTCATTTCAACAATTTAGATTAGATTACTTCTACTTCAGTCATGCATATATAGTGTGTGTGCTTCATAAGCCTACGAACCTCAGACTGAAAAATTAAATAGTTTGGAAAGTACTACAATGGAATTAAACGACAATATTTCCGCCTAACACCTTAGAATATGATATTGGTGCCATCCTCACTTAGCAGGGACATCTGATTGCCTATCATAGTGAAACACTATATGATTTTGTTTGCAGGTATCCCACCTATGACAAGAATATGTACTCCATTGTGAAGGAATGCTAGCAATGGAAGCATTAAATTAAGAGGAAAAAAACTATCATCCACACTAATCACAAGCCTCTATAGTTCACACAAACACAAGGGAAGTCACATAATGACCACCACTAGAAGTGGTCCACATAATTGTAACAATTCCACTTAAAAATCAAGTAAAAGAAGGAAATCACCAATCGAGTTACTGACTACCTCAGTCGACCTCCAATTGCAACACTAGCCATGGTGCTAAACTCTTATAGGCATGAGACCTCAAGGTGGTCCCATTTATATGATAATTATATTGGGATTTATTGTCACATATTGAACACTCGGTATAGGCACCCCAGTTGTAAAATTTCATCTCCGGGGTGGAATGTTATTCCATTTGGGCCATCTCGTTGTTCCTTCAAGTGAGCATGCAAAATGGATTTAGGAATCTCATTGTAGTCAGGTGGAAGGACACTTTGGCATGGAAAAAAATGGCAGTACTGAAAAAGTATTTTTATTGACCAAAGCTTTGATAATATGTCAACAAGTATATAAAATCATGCATTCAATAACACATTTGGGTCAAATTACGATGGCATGTTCGTAGAAATTTCTACTTTATATTATCGGGAGAATGATAAACATCGAACCCCCTCAAACGTCATTTCACATGACATCAGTTTTCTGACGACACAGATATCATCTCTATTGCGACATTTCATGCGGACACGTGTCGTCTCAGAATTCACTGTCCAATCCCACTATGGACGTTGCTACAACAACACCGGGATGTCTCACCGGTGACACCCAATACCATTGGTTTTCCGACATCTATGTTATATCAGAGACGTCTCACCTGAGATTTTGACACCATGACATCAACGCTAGCAACGTCAAACGAATGACAGAAGGTAACGTTGGTCTTCCGACGTCTATGCTATATCATGGACATCTCACCTGCGACGTTGATGCCATGACCATGATGCTAGGAACATTAGAATATCGATGGATGGTAATGTCGGTCTTTTGACGTGGATTCTATTTCAACAACATCTCACCTGCGACGTTGATGCCCTAGCATCGAATCTAGGTACATCAAAAGACCGTCGGACAATAACATCAGTCTTCAAATGAGTATGCTATATCAACAATGTCTCAGCTACGACGTTTAATCTATGGAAATGACACTATAGAAGTCATAAGACCGACGACCTGTAGGTGTTTTAAAAAAAAATAAAAAATAAACAAAATGGTATCAAAGAGATTTAGGTTAGGAATCTCCTTGTTATCACAATCGATGAGGAATAGGATAATGATTACACAATGTCATCATAACTATGGAAATTGTTTTGTGCCCAATGAGAGAGTGGGTAACATTTGGCTCCTACTTTGGGTCAAATGCTCTTCTCGAGAGCATTTGAGAACCCTATAATCCTTCCTTACCAACATTTAAGAACCATAGAATCCTTCCTTACCAAAAATTCATCAATAATACCCTTTCTACCCTTGTATTTGATCACTACAACATTAATCATAACCATGCTTCACAAGTAAGATTAGAATAAAAGACAACCTCATAGCAACCTGAACAACAACATAACAAGAAACATGACCAACAAGAAGAAAGATAACTGAAAAATACCCAACATATAGACTACATAAATAATACATTCAATCTATTCAATGAATATAAGGAAGGTGCTCCAAAATTAGGGTAGAAAAATAAGAATTATAACATTGGAACAGGCTAGAAGAGTGCCCACTTAAATTTTGTTTTGATGATTGGACCCATAAAGGAAAATTTTGGGTAATGAAAGGAAACAAATATATAATTAAATCTTCCTTGAACATGCCTTTCTTCACTAAGTCTTAAACACTGGCATATTAAGTCCTGTAGAAATAATTTTCATGCCCCAGGGCATCTATTTTGGATGTGAGATACAATTTATTTCCATAATCACGATGATTGGAATGTATGTCACCATTAAGAGCTAGAGGACATGTAGGTGAAACAATCATAAACAGGTTGATCCATAATTATCTCCCAATCAAGGATATATTAATCAGACGAACCAATGAATAACAATGCAATATCTCTCTCATTGCTGTTCAAAATTTACTATTCTCATAATCCTTTAACAATGACAAGGAGTTGCCTTGATTCATACCACAAAAAGGTTCACTAATGAAGCATTGCCTAAATATTTTTATGTCCAAGTTGCTTACTACTCAATTTGTTGTTACAAGAATGTACCTTGGACTGTGATTGTTGATGTTAAGGCTAGCATAAGGTCAACACAATCCTTACTCCCCTCAGTATTTAGAACAAGTAAAACTCTCGTTCTAAGACACAAAGGCTATCATAATCAGAGCCATGTTATTCATTACACTTTTTAGGGAAATACTGTGTCCTTCTAGTACTAGGCCTTTCTCATTTTTACAGGTTGTCAAGAGTGTTTCCTACTTTATTTATTGTTGGGT
This sequence comes from Picea mariana, assembly GCA_032191745.1. Classification (NCBI taxonomy): domain Eukaryota; kingdom Viridiplantae; phylum Streptophyta; class Pinopsida; order Pinales; family Pinaceae; genus Picea; species Picea mariana. Next base: position 13,098 of record JASDQU010218006.1, on the reverse strand, counting down.
TGATTTGTGTATCATATTTTCACCTTTTCTCATGTGCAAACACCTCAAAAGAATCAATATCATCATTTCCTATATTTTGGGCTCATACATTAGGTATCTTTTCTGTTGTAAGTACAGAAAGGCCCTTGAAATTAGGTCTAAGAGAAAAGTTAGCTCCAATTAGACGAAGAATTCAAACATGTCAATAATAAATCCATGTGCCAAAATTGTCCATGTAAGTGATGGAATCCATATACCAAGCTCCAAACATGATGCTTTATCATAATTGTTGAAATTTCTAGATCTATATAAAGCATGTGTACATGGGGGGAGGGTGCTCAACAAAAGTGAAGGATCAACAATGTAAAGGTTCTATCCCAATTCCAAATGAACCCACAAGTGTTAGGGCGTTCCTTCTTTGCAGCCACCCAAGTCTCATAGGAAATATCATATTTCAACATGTTGTAAGGGTGATCATATCTACTATCCATATTGCTTTTACTAAGTTTTCAAAAAGGATATCGATGCTAATGGTGCACTACTAAAGGATTCCAAAATGTTCTTACGGGACTGCTGGAAGTGAAAGGAAATGACTTTGACATGACAAGAGAGTGAACAATTTAAATAACCATATTGTTTCTTGCTGATCTATTAACCAAAATGCATATACAGGTTTGAAATGAAAAAATGACAAATTTCTTAGCATGCATTTCTAGAAAATGTTCCCGCATAACGAAGGTGAAGAAACAAACTTTATTTTGAAAGTGAAACTACAATAAAATGTGAGGGATTTAAGAAATGCGAGTGGGTGAGAACCAATGAAAATGAGCTTGTGAATGCAAATTTTTGAAACTTAAAGTAAATCAAAAAATAAATTAAACTCTTGTGATGAATGTCACATAAAAAAATTTCTTTCTTTCTCTTTTTCAAAGAGTCCTTCAAAATATACACACTAAAGAAAATCATACTTATACCATTAATCCTATCAACCTTCAACGTCGATTCATAAAAATCTTTACATTATATGAAGTATTCTTCAAGGAAATATGTTAAATATTGAATGTCGATTCTTCAACATCTTGCTGCAAAGTACAATTTTTTTTATCACAATGTCTTAACAATATTCATGAATCCTTTGCATGCTCTTGATATTGGTGGTGAGAGTAATAACCATTCCAATGTATGCCCTAGCAATAGATGCATGAACTAACGCTTCATCAATCCCTACAGGAAGCTAAGGTTTCTTTCACTCAATATAAATGGACTCATATCTACCATTATTGGATGCAAGGTGAGAACATGACAAGTACTAAACAGATGATATATCTCAATAAATTATCACATAGAAAACCATGCATTAATAAATAATCACATAACAATTCATAAACATTAAACATAACCAGAATTGATGGCTATATAAACTATGTCGAAAGGAGCAATCACACCTGATCTGATGAACTAGTCGACACAGTGGGAATGGTTTTCCCCCACGTGTTTCTTTTCAACTGTATGACCCTCTTTTTTTCTTGAGCTTCCCTCACTCAACGAAGAAAGATATTAAAGTACCTTCCAAAATCGTTCAACCTCCATAAATATCTACAAAATCAATACAAGTCATAGTTGTAGCGCATTATTTACTCTAAGATGCATTTTTATGAGAGTGTGAGAACATACCTGAATGAGATCCTCTTGGCTTCAAGAATAATTTATTTTATCCGCATGTCTAATATTTGATCAAACGACTCCCTTGATTTGAATTAGCAGCAACAAAGTCAACATTGACCTTGTTGTTGCTCCATTGGATCGAGGGAGGTTTTCTCCAAGATTAAACGACTCCAATAAATTATTCTCTATTGAACAGGGCCAACCACATGAAGGAGGAAGCTCTTATGGCTCCCTCCCCCCCCTCACATCACTCTTAATTCCCCAATACCCAACATAAAATCTATTGAAATATTTATAGAAAAAACAAACATATATACATTCCAATATTCACAATTGTTTACAATGAAATAAAATGTTTCCTTGAACCTTTTGGAGTGAGCTCAATTGTCCTAAGAGAAAAGTAACAACTATTCCATAACATCATACACTACACTGAAGCACTTTACATGTAAAAATAGAGAATGACAATTGATTTGAAAAGAGGTTTTATTATATTCCATCATATAACTTGGTTGGAGTATTAAAATGCACTTGTAAACATCATATAACTCATCCCACTTTGATATATAAGTGAAAACATGTTATTTTTCCAATATTTAATCATAAAATCACTCAAAATACTAAAATGAATGCTTTGGAAAATGATAGGTCTAAACTCATATGTAATCATGAAAATGGTCTTAATGCAAGGTTGCGGGAAAACAGAATATCGTGAAAAGTGAAGTAAAAGGTTGGTAAAAGAATGGAATTTTGGCGACACAACAAGTACAAAAAAATATTTCATAGAAAACATATTTTATAAATAGTTATTAAAATATTGCACATCATCATTTAATTTTAGCCGACCTCTTCTTCTTAGGTCTAAAATTCCTAAGTATTTCATCAATATCTATGTCTTCGTTCTCTGGSTGCTCTTCAAAATCTGATTGTGATTGCATCCTCTCACGCAAAGCATGCCTAGTCATGGGGTAATGGAGGCAGCTATGATGAGGCATCRCCTACAAAAGAAAAAAATATAAAATTTAGATGGCCAGTTTTTAAATGCCATTGAACTAGTTCAGTAATATTAAAAAAAACACCTGCAATGTCATTATTTACCTAGTCCACTGGTTAGMATTGTTGGAATGGTTTCTCCCATGTGCTCCTATTAAATTTTATGACCCTAAMGTATAACATTATCTTCCATTGAAACCACAAAATTTATAAGGACAATCATAAATGTATAAGTAAACAAAAAATAGAAGTACAAAATGTATAACTACGAAATTATTAAKTATATGATTAAAATACATCCATATTACCGTCATGTTCCTCGRTCATAGCACCATCATGGGTAAGCACCCCAGTGAAATGGGATTGAATGGGAGAACCATCTTCTGGTTCCAAACCACTTTCAACGCACTGCTCTCCAATACTAGTGGGTTGGTTGTCAGTGTTGCTCCCCTAATTAAAACAAATTTGTAACACATTAAATTTATCAATGATATCAAACATGACTATATAATATTAATAATAAAGGTTAATGTGGATTGAATTTTATTTACCTTATCCTGCAAAGTGGTTCTTGGTAACTACCCCAAGCTTTTTCAGTGTTCAACTACAACTTTATAGCCATACTTGTAACCAAGCTGGAGGTATTCCTTCGTGGTTTCAGTACTGAACTCATCACCCTGCATTGCATAAGAGTATGTATTTTTAATGTTATTTTCTGCAATTACCTAAAAGTTTGAAGGCGATACAAATATTATTTTTGGGTACTTACAATTCGTGACTGTAACTTCAAGAAGCCGCCCTGGCCTAGCCTGTGTTGGCCACATTTGGAAAGCCTTGATTTTGTTTCCTTTGAAGTGTTATTCAACCTATCATCAAAATTTTAAAGTATCTTAATATATACCACAATTTTATTTACATCTAAAAAAATTGAAGGTATTGAATTGAAATTATAATTTACCTTCTCGGACCAGAGGGTGTTTTTCCTTCATCTGTCAATTTCTTCTCTTTTGCATCCTCAATGAGGGTCTTCCACTCCCTCTCTAAAATCATTAGAAAATGCTTGTACCTATCATTTTGTTTCAAGTTCTTCCTATACGTTTCTCACGTATATTTTAAATTTTGGCGAGCCGCTGCAATGGCCAAGGTCTTATTAAATGTGTCTACACCAAAAACGCTTTCAAGATAATCCATCAATTCTTTTTTGAGGTTGGAATTTTGGGAATTCCACCTCTCCCTTATGGTGGGCCCAAAAATCAACAACGCTTTATTGACTAAGGACCTATAAAAATCTCCATTCCCTACACGCAAAAATATTACATGATTATTAATTTTAAAATAAAAATTTAGATGATTTATATTTGTCTACATAGAGAACATGAAACAATTAAAATTTTAAAAATTACCTGGGACTTTAACTTTCTTTAATGGAAGCCCTTCCTTGTTGACCATAAATGTGCCCTTAAGGGTCCTTGTGCTGGTCACATGTCTTTCTTTAGGAAAATAAACCATATAGTTTTTCAAATCATCATCCTCATCTCCGTCACCACCTCCAGAGCCTACCTGTGTGGCCGCTTCCTAGGTGTGTGTGTTGTGGCTCCCACCTAATGGTGTGGAAGGTGGATATCTAAATAGTTGTGTCTTGGAAGGTTTACGAGGGCCTGCGTTGGGACCCTGTGGCATGTCAGTGTTAACAGGATCCAAAAATCTCTATATAAGAAAGAAAACATTTTTTCTTTTAGATAATGTAAAAGTTAAAAATCAAGCTTTCATAATTGATCTTATGACATAAAATAAAACCACTTGAAATTATGGTTATTACCTTATATGTGTTAATCCTTGTCATAACTTATTTGATCCTTTCTTCGACCTCAGGAGTTTGATCTGGAATATCTAACAAGTGAGCTAGTTCCTTGTTTGCTTTATTAATATTTTTTTTAATTAAAACCATAGGGTCAGGGTATTCATACAAATCCCTTTCTTCGAGCGAATCATCATCAACATCATGGCCCGTCGACCACATATTCAACAAAATAAATGAGAATTTAGTTATGTAAGAAAATAAAATAACTAATCGTCACAGAAATAAAATGCAGATTAAATGCAATTCAAAAATTGTTGTTATTTTACTTGTTCTGAGGCCTCTTTTGATTTACCACGATTAGCATGCCACATTACAGTAAAATTAGAACCATGATCATTATCATGAGAAATCAATTGAAATGTATGAGAAATCCTCCCTCTTTATTGACATCCAAGGAGGAATGTTATTGCTGATAACAAAAAAAGGCCGCACTGAGTAAACAAACCGAAGATCTCCAAATGGATTAACACCGTAAATAACATAATGAAAATCATAAAATATAAGAGTCATTACTTATAGGTTGGGTAAATTAGTATATTTAATGCCCCCATAATAGAAATGTTTGTATCTATTC
>JASDQU010218004.1:18187-28360 GCA_032191745.1 Picea mariana | reverse complement strand
AGCTACAACTCCCTGTGTTCAAGCACCCACTTGAACTTTTGAGGACAACAGTCCTTCCGAGCACCACCCAACCACCCTGAAATTTAAATCTTTTCTACTGAAACTTGTTACAGTGATAAGATTTTCAACAAAGGCTTACCAGACTCATCACTGTTCTGTTGCATTTCGTTACTCTGTCTCCCTCATTTCCTTCTTACACACATGAATTGCGCTGTCTGTTCTTCTACTTTTTATGCTCTGTGCGCTATGTCAATACACTGCACAGTTCCTCTTCTGTGCATTTCTTCTTTTGTGCTCTGCCTCCTTGATCACACTTCAATCCTTCTACACAACAACCACAACAACTCCAACAACAACAACAACTTCTTCTCTTCTCTGTATCGTATATATGTAGCTTCTGTGCATATTGTGCATGCAATATTCACCATTCCTCTGCATGCTCATCCCGTGCTAATATCCTCCACATCTCAAGTGTTCTGCGTGATCATCATCGTGACTCTTCAACTTCTATGGCTGTTTTCCCACGCGTTCAGCATCACTGGGTGTTATGCTGAGATTCCTCATCCTCTCTAACAGTTGAGACTCTTTATCTTCTCTGTGACAGTCGATCTCACCTTCTCTGTTTCAGTTATAGGCCTCAATGCCCATCCAGTTGTCCATCACCGTCACGAACATCTTCATTCTTCTTGAAGATTCCCAACGGTTCTTCACCTTCTCTGTCAATCATCCCATGTGTCTTCAAGTCCTCTGGCTGGAACCATCAGTGGTTTCTGGCAGTTATACTATGTCATGCTACAGTAGCCCTCCGATCTCCTTCAGGTTTATTTGCACCGTTGGATGAAATTTATTATTCTTGCTACACTAGCTCCTTCCCCAATGTGACTATGGTCATAACCAAGCGCCTATGCAAAAAGCATTTTTCGCGAATTCACGTTTCGTGGATCTGGAGATGTGGCATCTCGACTTTCCAAGTCGCAATCCCTGATACCTCTTAATGGCGTGGGATCAACGGTCCTGATCAGAGCTTGATTCTACGACTGCGATTGCAACGCAATTTTGCATATCGCGAAATCGGCATTGTTTCTTTGACATCTCCAAGTTGCGATCCCCAAAACTCTGATATGGAGTTAGATCAATGGTCCAGATCTGAGCTTGATTCTACGGCTGCGATTGCATCGCAATTTTTCATATCGCGAAATCAACATTCTTGTTGTCAATAATTTTAGACATGTCCAACTCTCAATCCCCGATGCCTCTCCATTGACTGGAATCGATGGTCCAGGTCAAAGCTTGATCTGACGGCTTAGATTACATCGTGATTTAGCATATCGCGATTTCGACATTCCTGTGGTGAATGTTCTTGTCACTTCCAAATCCCGATCCACGAAACTCCGATATGGAGTATGATCAACGGTCCAGATCTGATCTCTATTTAACAGCTGCGATTGAATCGCGATTTCACATATCACGAAATCGACATTCTTGATGCATTGGGTTCTTTGCCTCCCCAAGTCGCGATCCCCGAAACTTCGATATGAAGTTACATCAACGGTCCATATCCAAGCTTGATTTAACGGCTGTGATTGAATCGCCATATCGCATATCGCGATTTCGGCATTCTTGTTGCCTTGTTTTCTATTCCTCTTGATGTCGTGATCCGCGAAACTCCGATATGGTGTCCATTTGCTGACGTCACATGTGGATTGACACCTGTTGAATACTACCACGTGTCACTCTGATTCATGACTTACATGTGCCTAAAATGTTGAATCAGTCTGAAACTTGTCATTACCTGATTGTGCCACGTGTCCCTAGCTGATGTGGTCTGCTATCGTGAGTTGGGTCAACGGTCTAGATCACATCTTGATCTGATGGTTCAGGTTCAGTCGAGATTTCAGACATCGTGACTTTGGGGTTCCTGATGTCAATAAACTTTGACATGTCCAACTTTTGATCCCCGAAACTCCGACAAGGACTGGGATCAACGATCCATATTTGTCCTCGATCCAACGGTCGAGATTATATCGGGGATCGCATATCGCGATTTCGCGATTCCTATGGTTATTATTCTTTGACTTCTTCAACTTGCGATCCTCGAAACCCCGATAGGGAGTCGGATCAATGGTCCACATAACCCCTTCAGATGGACGGTCCTCCTTCTTTCAGGATTTTGTGAGCCCATTTTCTCCTTGCACTTTAAACACCGTGCAGGTTTTCCCCGATCCAATGTTGGTCGGATCCTGTGCTCAGATCTAACGCCTGATATCTATCCTCCTCTTCCACATGCGCTCTTCTTGATTTTATTCATATCTGACGGCCCTCATGCTGTCAGGAATTTTGGATGGGATCCAATGATCAGCGACGCTTCTCCTCCAAGCTTACACATCCCTTTTACTTGGAATAATTTTGACTCTATGCTAATTCCTCCTGAGCCTACGTTGTTCTTGTTTGTCCATCGATGCACACTCTGATCCTGCCATCTTCACTGTTGTACTTGCCATCAATGACAAGCTTACGCTGTTTGTAAAACATACTAAACATCCTCTGCACTATCTCTTCTGATCTTATCGAGGTTGCTCTGCAGCTTCATCGAGGTTGCTCTGCAGCTTCTTCCCAAAATACTTCTGGTGCCCGTCTGTTACATTCTTCCTGTATTCATGCAATCTTCATTGCTGTACTTGCCATCAATGACAAGCATATGCTACCTGTTAAACATTTCCAACAAAGTAAAGGTGCGTACATATCAGAAAGCATGAAATTACAAGGTCATAAAAAAATGCAATTGATTGCTAGGATTTGCAGGTGTTATCTAAAGTTTTATGTATTTCTGTATGGGTCATGATCCTAGTAAGGAATCCCTTGTAATATTTGAAGTTATTTGAATGATAAGATTACTTGGTGGGAAGAATATATTTTTTTATTGTGTATGATAATTTGGTTTCCAATATTTTTTCAACTATCTTTATTTGAGTTGAATATTCCATCAAGTGTATGTTGTTTCTGTGAGTTGTTAATTTGATTTACAGCAAGGAAATCACTAGATAACAAAATACCTAAGTTCTAGAGTAAAGGGATTTCAACATAGTATTAGAGAAACTGCTCTAAAGGGATGTTAGATCTCATATCCATAGAAACTGACAGCATATCTACCAGATATACAAGGATATCTTATCAAATCAATAACCATGAGTTAGAAATCAAGGGTTGGATTTCAAGGAAACAATATTATTGAGGCAGAACTAGGGTTTTATAGTCATATGGATTCATACACAGGTTTCAGAAGCAACAATCACATACATATGTAGGTTTATTTGGAGACAGTCGCGTATACGCAGGTTTCAGTAAGGAAATTCGCGTACATCTACAATTTTAAATGGTGACAAGTGTGTGTGTAGTGTCATACAAGTTAGTACAAGGGTAGTTTCAATAGTAGGTTATTTCCAAGGCAGTTTTTCTTGCATAAATTATGACATCAATTTTGGGAGTTGAAGATAGATTGGATGGATCATCCAACTTCCTATCTTGGAAAGAATGATTTGCTTTGGCGTTAAAGGAGCATGACCTGTTGGAGTTAGTGGAAAAAGTAGTTTTTCCACCAACAGATACAACAAATTTGGAAGCTCATGAGAAAAAGGAGATCAAAGATGAGAGGTTTATCTTGGATTCAATGAAGGATCATATAATTCTTCACCTATCTGAGAATAACATGGACAAAGAGATGTTTGATCTTGGTAGGTTTATTCCAGAGCACTAACATGAATAGGAATATGGTCCTAAGAAATAAACTTAGATATGTACATATGCCTAAATCTAACAATGTTACTAGATATTTCATGAAGATCATGCATGTATGTGATCAACTTGTAGCCATAGGGGAGAAAATGGATGATGTATAGCTCATGAATGTGGAAATGAATGGTTTTCCCAAGTTTTTGCAACCATTTTTCAATGGATTCTACACTCGGAAACATATCCCATATTAGAAGAGACTTTGGGATGATTGCATCCAGGAAGAGACTCTAGAGGAGTCCAAGAGAAGTAAGAAGGGAAGTAGTGATGAGAACTTGGCTCTTGTCAGTAAGACATAGAATGGAAAAGGAAATATTTCCAACAAGAAGGTTAATAGTGATGGAGGATTATCGTAGCCACGAAAAAAGGACTTGAGTAAAATGAATTTATTCTCATGTCATAAGAATGGAAATTATGCATATCATTTTTCAGAGAAGAATAAGGGAAAAGGAAAGATGCAGAATGCAACATTAGCAGAGACATATCTATATGATTTTATGAAATTTTTTGAGATGGATTTATCACTAGTTTGTTTCCTTTCTACCAGCATGACTACTAGGAGTGTGTGGTACTTGGACAATGATGCATATTTTCATATGATAGAAGCATGGGATCCATTTAGCAGTTTAACAAAAAGGGACTCGTATGTTCATGTGGACGGTTATACATGTTGAAGGGAAATCCTATAAGAGGATTCAATGGGATCTTGGATCATGGATCAATGTCAGTGATAGAGGACAAGGAGTGAGAGGATGTGAATGGTGAGTAGTTGAAGGAAGAACAGAGTTCATAGACTTCTAGTGTGGGGAGTAAACATAGCTTCATATCGGAAGAGGGAGTTATCCCCTTCTAGTTTTTTCAGGTGACTGAGTTGGTATGAAATGACATTGATGGAAACCCAGGAGAAAGAAGCTTCTAGGAGCACATCGAGGGAGAGCAGTCCTTCGATGAAGTTTCCAAAATTTATGGCATTGATATGCAGCATCATCAATTCTCCGACTTCTAGTATTCGAGGAAAAATCTAACTAGTAGGGTTGGAGGGATGTCAGTCACCAAGATGATGTGTGTGACATTGTGCCATAGNAGAGCAGTCCTTCGATGAAGTTTCCAAAATTTATGGCATTGATATGCAGCATCATCAATTCTCCGACTTCTAGTATTCGAGGAAAAATCTAACTAGTAGGGTTGGAGGGATGTCAGTCACCAAGATGATGTGTGTGACATTGTGCCATATTCAGAGGGAGAACTAGTTCTAGGTGGATTTTCCAAAATTACCTTCCTCATTACGAGGGAGTTTTGATGTGTTAGGGACCTAACCTCCCTAACCCCTAACATAGGTAGAATAATAAATTTTCCATATAATTAAGTTCATCATTAGTTAATAATTCCTATTTAATAAATATGAATAAGTCAATGTAAGAAGACTTAATAGAAGCTTCCACTTCTAGAAAGATATTCCTTTAGAATGTTCTTTAGAAGATAGAAATATTATAAATAAAAGTAGGAGGCATAAGAAATACTTGTCTTGAGAATTATTGTAATAGAGTGTTTCTCTGTTGGAGGTTTCCCCCTCAAAGAGGCAAGGAACATTGCTTCCTATCAATAAATGTATTATTTTTTGTTGTGTTTCTTTACATTTTATTGTTTCACTGTTATTTTTCTATGGTATTCTATTTCCTTCTTAATATAATAGATCTGGTACCTAAAAAGTGGTATCGGATCACTTTCCTCTATGGAAACTATGGGATTTTTTTTCAAGGTAGAGACATGTACTATCGGCGTCTTTAAAGCATAGAGATCTATTGCTTAGTGGGTAAAACTGCAATGGGGAAGACTACACGCAGGAAATACAGATGGTTTCACAAGGTTGCCTAGAAACAAACATTTCACCTTGTTGGAAACCTTTGTAACCCTTATTGGTACCCCTTGAGTAGTACCTCATAAAAAAAAAATTGTACATGGTCATCACTCCCACATACCGGCCACCTGGCTACTATAGTGACACCAAGAAAAACACTTGGGAAGATACTCTCTAGTACTTAGGTAATTGAGTAGTACGACTAAGGGTACATTCGAGCCTCCTTAGTTGGTTCCCTGAGATATTGGGTTGAGTACTATTATTAGACCCCTCACATATATCATAGAGATATAACACAAAGCTAACCCTTATCTGTAGGAACCATGTAAACCCTAACCCCTAGGAAAGAAATGGAATAGAAAAGGAACATATGAGATCTATTGTAGCACAACCTTGCCTCCTCCAATATTATTGCAAAATTCCTACATAATTTTTCTTGTTACCAATTTGGGTCATTCATTACTATAGTATTGATGATGGAGTATAACTCTACAAAAGTAATATATATATATATATATATATATAGTGGTCCCATCGACACCCTTATTTGGGACCTATCTCATTGGATTCCTCTCTTCTCCCTGCTCGCAATGATACCTATCATTTTTCATTCTTTTTCTTCCTGTGCACTCGACCCCCTTCCTAACACCCTTATTTGGTACCTATCCCATTTACTTCCTCTCGTTTCATTGATCGTAGTGGTACCATTCTCTAGTATACCTTTTTCTATGGAGACCCACCTACCCCTTTCCCTCCCCAATGGCCCACACCCACAACCAAGACTGGGATACTTGTATCACTACCCTGGACAAAGAAAATGACCAAAATAGCAAGGATATATCTTAAATCACTTCTAACAATATTATCATCAATTATGAACTGGCCCTCTTAGAAATACTTCCTACAAAAGTAACCAACTTGATCTTCATGTGTCAGCAATCCCAAGAACTAGTGAACAAATTGACCACATTGTTTAAGCAATCCCAAGATCCTTTCTCTTATTCCCCACCTTATAACCCAGAAGGAACCAAATCCCCCCATTCCACATCCCTTCATTCCAACCACTTTTAGCAGTACCTCTTTCTTCCTCGAGTGGAGGTGAACAAATTTGATGGCTTGGATCCCATGGGTTGGGTCACTCAAATGGAACACTATTTCTCTTTGCATGGCATTACTGATTATTTATCCAAATTTCATTATGTTTCTCTCTATTTAGATCCTAAATGATGGCAATGGTGGAATGGAGAAAAAATGCACACCAAGGGTATGTGTCTTGGACACAATTTGTTGTAGAGATTAATGAACGCTTTGACACTGATACCCACCATTTAGGTTGTTTGACCAAGTTGAAACAATATGGCAAAGTGGAATACTTTATATCTTCCTTTGAGCACTTGGATTCCTGCACGGAGGGAATGTCAGATGATTTTTTTTGGGAATGCTTTATCATTGACCTAAAGGATGAAATATATTCCCATGCCCTATTGGATCGCCCCCAGACTTGGGTGGAAACTACTAAAATATATAAGGAATCACAACAGGTTGTCTCCTCCCAACCTATAAAACCCTCCTTTATTCCTCTCCCTAAACCCTCCAAGCTTGCCCCTCCATCCACCCCATTGAAAATGTAGAAATTGACCTGGGCAGAAATGGATGAACGCTAACTCAAGGGTCTTTTCTACAATTTTTATGACAAATATTTTATGGGGAACAAGTGTAAGCAATGGAATATTTTTATGGATGCCTCTAAGGATGTTTCTAACAAAGAGGTAGAGGATCCCCCTTTTGCAGAGCTACCTAAGCCAACTGATATTACTTTTCTCTCTGATCCATCAGAAGTCAAACCAGTCATTTCACTAAATTCCCTCACTAGTTTTTCTTCTCCCCAAACCCTCAATATAATTGGATACATTAAGCATCAGAAGTTCATCATCCTAAATGACAACAATGATTTTCTTCATCTTCACATTTCTCAAGAAACCAATTGTTATATCCCTGCAGTCAATAGTTTTCAAATCATGGTTTCCAATGGTGGTTCCATGAAATGTGGGGGGCATTGTGAAAATTTGTGTCTCTATATTGTTCAGTACAACCTAAAATCACATATTTTTGCTATCAACATGGGTGGTTGTGACATTGTGCTCAGTGTGGAATGGTTACGCACTCTCGGTCCCATCCTCATGGATTTTAAGGAATTAATTCCAACAGGAAGGAAAATAGTATAATTTCCAAGGAATCACATAAAGGCTCCCCTTACATCATCAATTAGGATTGCATGCAAAATATCCTAAAAAAAAATCATTCGAGAATTATTTCCCAACTCAATTCTATTCAGGATGTTGAGACACCCTCTTTGCATTCTGACCTCCATTATATCCTCTCCAAACACCAAATTTATTTTTCTACTCCCCGTGGACTTCCCCCTTACCATGGTGTTCATGATCATTCCATTCCTCTAGTCCCAAGAAATATTCCTCCCAATGTTTTCCCTTATCATCACCCCTTTTCCTAGAAGAATGATATGGAGAAAACTATTTAATAATTTCTTGATGCAGATGTTATCCATCCTATTATCATACCTTATTCTTCTCCTATGGTTATGGTCCTCAACAAACAAAGAACTTGGCACATGTGTCTAGAATTTCAATCCCTCAACAAACTCACCATCAAATAAAAATTCCCCATTCCTGTCATTATTGATCTATTGGATGAATTGAGTGGTGCTCAGTCCTTTACTAAACTTGATCTTTGTTTTGGCTACCACCATATATGTATGAAAGAGGAAGACATTCCCAAGACTGCATTTAGAACTCATGCGGGTCACTATGAGTTCTTGGTAATTCCCTTTGGCCTATGTAATGCTCCCTCCACTTTCTAAAGTCTCATGAATCATGTCTTTTGTCCTTTTCTCTAACATTTTGTCTTAGTTTTCTTTGATGATATTCTCATCTATAGTAAGACTTTGACATCCCATCTAACCCATGTGGATCAATTTCTCCATCTACTCTCTCAGCACCAATGTTTCCTCAAACAATCTAAATATTCCTTTGGAACCTCGAAAGTGGATTACCAGGGTCATATTGTAGGAAAGGATGGTGTACAGGTGGATCCTAAGAAAATTGAAGCTATGCAGGATTGGCATCATCCTAAAACTCTTAATATCTTGTGTTGGTTTCTTTGTTTAATGGGATATTATCACAAGTTTGTTCATAATTATGGAAAAAATGCAACACCTCTCACGGTTCTCCTTAAAAAGAATGCTCTCACTTGGACTCCAGTTGTTGATCAACCCTTCAAGGCCTTGAAAGAGGTTATGTGCATGACTCCAGTCCTGGCCCTTCCCAACTTCACAAAGAATTTTTTCTTGGAATGTGATGTTTTAGGGAAAGGAATTGAGGAAGTTCTCATGCAAGATGGAAGTCCTTTGACATTTTCTAACAAATAAATTTCAAAGAGACATTTGGGCCAATCAATCTATGAAAAGGAAATGTTGGCTATTATGCATGGCATGGATATTTTTCATCCATATCTCTTGGGGCAATGATTCCAAATTAAAATTGTTCATCAAATCCTGAAGTATTTTCTAGAACAACGAATTTCATCCTAGGAGCAATAAAAATGGATGACCAAGATATTTGGATATGATTATGAGATCATTTACAAGAAGGGAAAATGAAATGTGGTTATTGACGCTCTTTCTAGGAAGTATGAATAATAAGGGTCCCTCTTTTCCTTCTCCTTCATTCTACCAAATTGGATCCTAGATGTTCACCAAGAATGGTTGCAAGACCCCAAAATTTATCTCCTGATCCAACAATTGCAACACCATTCTCGAGCTTCTCCATGGTACTCTTGGCACAATAAAGAGATCCACTACAAAGGTTGTTTGCATTTAATAAAACTGTTAAGGTCCTAACCCGCACATAGGTAGATCAATGTATTCGGATGTAATAAAGGTCAATATTAATAAGGCCTTTCAATAAAATAGAATAAGGCGGATGTAAGAAGACCTAATAGAAGCTTTCGCTTCTAGAAGGATCTTCCTCTAGATGCTTCTCTTAATAGACATATTTAGTATAAATAAGAGGCGAGGCTATGAGAAGCCTAGCTTGGAGATTATTGTAACAGAGCGCTACTCGACTCGAGGTTGCCCCCTCGAAGAGGCCTGTGAACATTGCTTTATGAATCAAAGTTCTTTTTCTATTGCTATCTCATATATCATTTTTGTGTATTGTGAAGATTATGTTGGATATTTTACTACTATTCTATCATTTCTAGCATTTTATTTCTGTTCTGCATATTTTATATATCTGGTATCTTGCAAGTGGTATCAGAGCACTTTCCTTGGCAGAAATTGTGGGTATTTTTTTTTCAGGGTAGAGACGTATTCTGGCGTCTTTAAGCCACAGAGATCTGTCATTACGTGCATAAACCCGCGGTTGAGGGATTCATACACGTAGGAAATACAAGTGGTTCTTAAGCGCACATATGTTGGCCACCCTTGTAACCCCTGTTGGTACCCCTTC
>JASDQU010218004.1:5052-18087 GCA_032191745.1 Picea mariana | reverse complement strand
TGTTCCAGTTATATTACTATTGATGATGATGATGTTACTCCAGCTCCATGTTGTTATTGCTATTACTGTTGTTTTTTCATCTTCATGTTGTTGATGTTGATGTTCCAGCTTTGTGTTGTTGATGTTGTTGTTCCAGCTTCGTGTTGTTGATGTTGATGTTCCAACTTCATTTTGTTGATGTTGTTGTTCCAACTTCATGTTGTTGTTGATGATGATGTTACTTCAGCTCCATGTTGCAGATGATGATGATGTTCAATTTCTACTGATGTTGATGATGATAAAAACTTATGATGACCTGTAGATATGACTGACAGTGTTCCCAATGTTGATGATGATGTCCCCTCCTCTTGATGATTTATTGAGTCCAATCAGTTGTTATTAATGTTGTCAGTAGAATACCATTATTTTTAAGGGGGAGTGTTGAAATATTGTAACTTCAAAGAATATTCTACCTAAGAGGGAGTTGAATAACATTATTATATTTAATTAGGCCCTATTGTTCCTTAGAAAATGTCGACCCTATTGTTCCTTGAAAGTTAATTGTAATTTAAGAGGGTAAAGTGACAGGTCGGCCCAGACCTAATTATAGGCTAGCCAGATGACTATTTCTAAGAGAGGCCAGTGCCTCATTTGGACACACTCACCTACCAGCTCTGTAGTGTGCAAGTCTTGGAGGAGAAATTCCTGCAACTGGGGGTGACTTCAAGGAGGTTTTTGGTATATATCTTGATATTTCTTGGTTTAGTAGTGCACTACTCTCCTGAGTGAAGGAGTAGAGGAGGATATTTTGTTTGGTCTTTGGTCTATCTATATTGAGGAAGTGTTTGTTGGGTTTTCTCCCCCATGAGGGTTTCCCAAGATAATCTACGTGTCTCTATTTTTTCTGTGATTGCCTCTCTTTCAATGATATTATGCAGCTAATGTGCTAAATTATTATAATAATAAAGAGGAACTGTAACTGCTAGTTGTATAAGTAAAAATTCAACAGGGGTAGTAGTACGTTGGGAGAATTTAATTTTGCATGGTTTAGCACACCTTTCCCTTGGGGGAAATTTTCACAATGGAGAGGATTTACCTTTATTCATACATTTGGTCCTATGGGGTTTTTCCTTGAGACTAGTTTTGGGAACACTTTTCCTTTAGGTTCTATAACAACCCTTGGGGGAAATCCCCTCGGGGGCACATTTAGCACTCATAGAATTCATGCTCCTGAAAAATCCATTATCCCTGGGGGAATTTACTCTTTTGGAACACCACAACCCTCTAGTAGTATGAATGCAGGGGGACCACAAGGCTCATATGGGACATCAGGAACTTCATCTTCCTCCTAGTCTCATACCTTGTTTCCCTTCCATTCAATACTATACTTACCCGACTTGTCTCATTTGACAAATGACCCTATTTCCAAAAATCCTTCATGGTTGGTCATGCCTGTTATGTTGCCATCAAACATGCCAAAATTTGATGGAAATTTAGGAGAAGAGCCCTCTAGGCACATTATGATATATCATTTATGGTGCTCATCCAATTCTTTTATGGATGATAGTGTGTGGTTGTGTCTTTTCCAATGATCCCTGATCGAAAGTGCTGCGAAATGATATATTTATTTAGAAGGTGCTTCCTTTAAAAAAATTAAGGAATCTTCGCCCCATCACCATGGATTTTAACGAATTAACCATGAAATTCCAATTGGAATGAAAATAGTATAAAATCTAAGGCATTATAGCAGGATCTCTGGAGATTATGAGTTCCCATCGCATGGAAAAGTTACTCAAAAAAGGTCACTCTTGCATCATTTTCCAACTCCATCCCATTCAAGTAGTTGAGACACCCTCGGTACACCCCAACCTTCAAGCGATCCTTCCCCACCATCCCATTGTTTTCTAAAATACTCACTTCCTTCCCCCTTCCCATGGAGACCATGACCATTCCATTCCTTTAATATCGCACAATCTTCCTCCTAATGTCTTCCCTTATCATAATCCCTTTGCTCAAAAACATGAAATTGAGAAAATTGTCCAAGAATTGTTAGAAGCAGTTGTTATTTGTCCCAGTACCAACCCCTATTCTTCCCCTGTTGTCATGGTCCCCAAGAAGGAATTCATTTGTTGCATGTGTACTGATTTTCGCTCCCTTACCAAAATTACCATCAAGGACAAATTTCTCATTCCTGTCATAGATGACCTTCTGGATGAACTCAGCGGGGCTCAATACTTGACCAAACTTGACCTTTGTTCGGGATACAACTAGATAAATATGAAAGAGGAAGACATCCCCAAGACTTCATTCTGCACTCATGAGGTCCACTATGATATCTTGGTCATGCCCTTCGGTCTCTGTAATGCCCCCTCCATCTCCTCTCCAAGCACCAACTTTTCCTTAAATATTCTAAATGTGATTTGGGCACCTATGAAGTTGAGTACTTGGGTCATATTGTTGGAAAGGATGTTGTAAGCATGGATCCCAAGAAAATTGAAGCTATGAAGAATTGGCCTCTCCCTAAAACTCTTAAAAGTATGCATGGTTTCATGGGTTTAATGGGCTATTATCACAATTTTTTTGAGAATTATGGAAAAATTGTGGCTCCTTTCATAGATCTCTTTAAAAATAATGCTTTCAATTGGACTCCAAGAATTGTCCAATCCTTCCAAACCTTGAAAGAAGATATGTGCACTACTCTTGTAATGTCTCTACTTGACCTCACCAAGACCTTTGTTCTAGAATGTGATTCATCCAAGAGAGGAATCAAGGAAGTCCTCATGCAAGATGGATGACCTTTGGCTTTCACTAGAAAACCATTGTTGGATCGAAATTTGTGCTAATAGATTTATGAAAATGAAATGTTGGTTATTTTTCATGCAGTGGATATCTAATGCTCTTATCTATTGGGACAATGATTCCAAATTAAAATGGGTCATCAAAGCCTCAACTACTTCCTAGAACAACGAATTTCATCCCCAAAGCAATAAAAATGGGTGACCAAGTTTTTGGATATGATTATGAGATTGTTTACAATAAGGGCAAAGAAAATGTTGTGGTTGATTCTCTTTCTTAGAAATATGAAGATGAAGGGTCCTTTTTTTCCCTCTCATTCATTGTCAAAGACTGGATTTAGGTTGTTCGACATGAATGGTTTCAAGACCCAAAAATTTCCATCCTAATCCAAAAAATTCAACAGGATCCCCAAGCTGCTCTAGGGTACTCTTGAAATAATGAAGAGTTTCTCTATAAAGGTCACTTTTATTTAATAAAACAGTCGTCCCTTAAACCTAAGGTTATCTTTGAGTTTCATTCTTCACCTACATCGGTCCATTTAGATTTTACCAAAACTTATGAATGTGTAAAATGATCTTTCTTCTGGGACAGTATGAAACATGCCATTTGCACCTTTGTGATTGAATGTGATACATGCCAATGCAATAAGGGAGAGACTGTCAAACCTCCTGGTACACTCCAACCCCTTTCTCTTTCCACCTACTATTTGGACATATATTTCCATGGATTTCATTGTTGGATTACCCAAATCAAGAAATAACTCAGTCATCATGGTGGTAGTGTATATTCTTTCCAAATATGCCCATTTATGTGCTCTTTAACACCCATTCACAACATCCACAGTGGCTCAAATTTTTATTCATAATATCTTCAAACTCCATGGAATTCCTAATTCTATTGTCTCTGACTGTGATCCCACTTTTACCAACAATTTCTGGAAATAACTATTCAGGATCTAGGGAACTCAAATGCATCTCAGCACCGCCTAGCATCCTCAGAATGATTGCCAAACATAAGTGGTCAACAAGGGTTTGGAAACATATTTGAGGTGTTTTTCATATGACATAAAACATCAGTGGGTTCAGTTGTTACCCTTAGCTTAATGGTGGTACAACACCTCTTATCATACTACCACTTGCATGAATCCCATACATGTTGGGTGTCTCCAAGGTTCAGGAGGTTGAACACAATATTACCATCTGCATGAATATTCTCCTTACTCTCAAAAAAAATCTGGTAATGGCTCAAAACCACATGAAGCAACAGGCAAATCGAGGTAATTTTGAATGTTAATTTGTTGAAGGGGATCAGGTGTTTTTCTATCTCCAACCATACAAGAAGACTTCACTCAAAGCGCAACAATGTTAAAAAATTGCACCAAACTTTTATGGTCCTTATACTATTCTCAAATGTGTGGGGCCAGTGGCTTATATGTTAAATCCTATTTTTCATGTCTCGTGCCTGAAGAAAGTGATTAGCACCAAATTCCACACCCATACCAGGCTACCAGAGTTGGATGAAGAAGGTTCCATTTGGTTGCAACCATAAGAAATGTTGTACCAGAGAGAGCGTCATCTCCATCAACGCACCATCAAGGAAGTTTTGGTTCATTGGAAGGATACTCCACCAGAAGATGCCACCTGGGAACCAATTATCATTCTACAACAGTTTATGTATCTTAAGCCTTGATGACAAGGATATTTTTCAAGGGGGGGGCATGTTAGGGACCTAACCCTTCATGTAGATAGAATAATATGTTTTCCATGTAATAAAGGCGAACATTAGTTAATAAGGCTAAATATATTTTCCATGTAATAAAGGTTGAAATTAGTTAGTAAGGCCTATTTAATAAATTCGAAAAACTCAATGTAAGAAGACATGATAGAATCTTACGCTTCTAGAAATATATTCCTCTAGAATGTTCTAGAAGATAGAATTAGTATAAGTAAGAGTAGGAGGCATGTGAAATCTTGTCTTGAGAATTATTGTAATAGAGCTCTGCTCTGCTGGAGGTTTCCCACTTGAAGAGGCAAGTGAACATCGATTTCTTTGAATAAAGGTATTATTTATGGTGTTTCTCTTCTCATGTTTTGTTGTTCCATTGATATTTGTTGAATAATCTTGTTTCAGAATATTATATTACATCTGGTACCTTAAAAATAGATGATAAATTTGATCAATTTATATGGAAAAAATTTATGTTATGTTATTGTATAATGTGATCTATGTTATAATTGTGATTCTTCATAGCACAAAATTTTCTTGGATCTATTTTATTCCTTCTATAATACACCTATGTATTCAAACAATTCAAAATGAAGTTCATGAGGAGAAAGATGTGAATGCATAAGTAAATCAATGTTACTCAATTAAAATAAGTAAAGTGGTTACCAAAAATGCATTGTTTTGGTATTCATTATTTTTGTTTCAATCAATAAATTTAAAGTGATAAATAATTCATTTAGTATTTTATCTTAGCAATGCATTGTTTTAATATGAAATCAGTTTGCTAGCTTCCATGTTTAATATTTTATCTTTAAAAATGGGATGTGTCTAGTAAATGTTTTGGTTGTTTTTTGTCTAATTATTCTTTCTCCGCTTGTGTGTGTGTGTGTGTGTGTGTGTGTGTATTGAAAAGCACAAGAAAGGGATAGAAAATTCATATCCTCCTCATAGAATAAATCACTTCCCCTACTTGGAGAACCACTATGGTTAGGTACTTAAAGTACAAGAACAATATAAACAACATGGATGAAAAGAAGCTCACAAAAATTGCTTCAAACTCTAGCCAAAACCACTTATGATAGAAGTGAGGATTTAATAATGATGCCAAGTCTTAGGTAAATCATTGGTGAATAAAGGAAGAAGTCATTCTACATAATGTTGATAACATTAAAAATATTATTACATCTAAATTTAAGGAGAATTTGTGGTGTGATAAATAACTAGGGGATAAATAAAATTAAGATACTACAAGGAGGTTGTCAATCTATTGGAAGATTGGTTGTTTTCATTGATGTCAACCCTAGTCATTGGTTTTGGACTGCAATATTGATGAGGGTATTTGGACATGAAGGAAAATGCACATGCAGATACAACACCCATGGATGGATAATATACATCATGTTGTTTCCGGTGGTATGTGGTACATCACGTGGATCCTCATGGTTGAGGAGAAATGAATTTTTGAAGATGACAAAGTGAATTGAAGAAGGAAGAAGGAAGTATCGGTCGACTCTGGAGATAATTAAAGAAATGAATTACAAAATAAGAAAGTGTCAGGTCAGCCCTAATGTTAAAATAAAGTGACATAAATGGTATAAATACATATCATTATACATTCATTTTATACACAAGTCAAATTTCAGAGGAAATCAAAAGTAAAGAAGGTCGGATTTCAACGGAGAATGAAGTCTTTTGGTGATGTGTTCTAAGGTATGTTATTTACAGGTCATCTTACCATTTTCTCTATAACTTTGTTTCTATAATGATTCAGATGGTGAAATTTCTATGGTATTGAGAAGACATATCAGGTACCTATGGTAAAAAATTCATCCCTTTTTTGCTATAATTTTGGAGATACACTCTATGGAAGATAGGGTTTTTGACTAGTCCTAAAGCTATTCAATAAACAGGTGTTCCAGGTAAAATAGTCATAACTTCTTAATAGAGAATCCAAATAAAGTGAGACCAATTTCACTGGAAAGAGTAAGGAATTTAGTTTCTTTTGTGTGAGTTTCATAACCTGATGTTAAATATTGAGCGCGGAGCATTATGTACAAGTTCACTATCCTGAATAAATCATAATTGAACAAGGTCTACCATTCTCTCTCTATAACTTCTTTCTGGGGAGGATTCAAAGAGTGAAACTTGGAGAAGTTTCAGATAATACATTGAGTAATATTATCTACAGGATCAAAGTATTCCAAGAATTGAAGAATTGCAGAAATTGAAGAAGTCTCAGGAAGCATTATCAGGTTCTATGTGATGGTTGGTTGATGGTGATGATTAAATGTAAAGTTTTATTATCTCTCATATATTATTGGGTGGAAGGATGGGGCAAGGATTGAGAGTTCAACCCTCTCTTGATATTCGAGGATTGTATCTTCCTCTTGGAGGTTTATCCCTCCCTTTACATTTGGAAGTTGTAGCTACCTTTGGAAGTCATTACTTCCCTTGAACAATAACTATTCATTATTTCTCATATCTTGTGCATGGTGTAGTGTGGTGTATTGGTGTAACTCTTATACTATTGTTCATTGCTCATTGGATATAATTGAATGGTTTAAGTATAAGTTGAAATAGGTTTTAAATTGTACTTGATATTGATTTACCCCCCTCTCAGTATCAACACAAACCTAACTAGAATATCAAAAGTTTCTCTCACTTTTGACTAGAATAAAGAAGAAAAATCAACATTGCTAAAATAAGAACAAACTCTCACAAGTTGCATAGTAAAACTGAGCATTTGACAATTCCCAAAACATCAAGGGATGAAATAATTTGTCAACTTTGTGACACTAAGAGGGTTGAAGATGAAAAACACTTTCTCTTAAAGCTACATATACCCAAATTATATCATAATTTCAAAATATTTTTCACAATACTGAACTTCCTAACCTTCTAAGTCATCAAAAATATGGTGATCTTGGAATGCTTCTCTTAATTCCTTTTTAGCATAGAAATAAAATTCTAAATAAATCCAAGTAATCTGTTTCCTTTATTAAGGTATGATAGACCAATTTTTGTCTTAGAGGACATTAATCATCATCATCATCGTCGTCATCGTCATCATCATTAAAATAGTGATAGTTATTCCCATTTAGGGTTGCTTATATATATGAGCACGGAAATAATTTTGACTCTAATGATATCTTTAGACAAGCATATGCATATTCTAATTTATTTATTGAAATATAAAATATAATGTTTTTTTCATTAAAAAAGTGTGTGTGTGTGTTATAACCCTAATTTGCACCAGACATGCTTATCTAGCATCAAGCCATCTCATATTCCTTCTTTGCCAAGCTAGTACTGAAAAACTCTTCTTAAAACAACCTTTTTAAAGGCACATGCACCCTGCTCCACTACAGCCCGTGCGTACACTCTAGCTAACCCACTACAACCCATGTGTACATGCTAGCTGACCCACTGCAGCTCGCATGTACCTACAAAAGCACGAAAAATGGAAAGTTGTTGACGGAACACATAGTTTTGGGTAGGTTAACTAAACCTTTCCACCATGCATGGCCAATCACTCGACCAAATAACTAGCTCTTTCTAGTCTATAAAAGAAGGGGTAGGGGTCCCATTTGAAAGGAGGAAAATCATAGTAAAGAAACTCTACCCCTATTAGCATTCCCCTTGCCTCAACATTTTGCAACTATTGTGTGAAGAGGAGCATATATTGAAGTCATTGGAGCACAGTTGAAGAGGAGCCCAAGACCAGATTCGAGGAGCAGTGGCCAATCTCACTATTGTAAGGTATTCTTGTGAGATTAATAAAAGAAGTACTTTTCCTGTCCCACCATATGAGGTTTTCATTGTCTGAATATCGATTATATGTTGATTAAATCTCTAACCCATTAGTTCATAGATCAAATGCATGTGGAGTTATTTGTTTGTCTTTTGTGAATGTAGGTCGGCATTGGGAGGAGAGTTGCAGTCAAAGAGCAACCAAGCGTGAAAAAGGATCTACATCAAACATGGAAAATAAGGTACGTCAACTTGATCTTTTCAACCTTGTATTTGCATATGAATAATGGGGTTTAGGCATGGGATGATGGTAGAAAGTAGGAAACTTTAGGTCATTTTTGCATGCATGATAAAACCCTTAGTGCTAGTCCATAGGAGGGATTTCCCACCCACAACAAAATTGGCGACCATACTGGGGAAATCTCGGGTTTTCTAGGGATACTTTTTTGGTAGTTTTAAATTGGTTTCACCACCTTTTTTTTGAGTTTCTGCAAAAGTCTAAGCTAGTAGGGATCTTGGTCTTCCATACCAGTATTCCCTGCTTCCATTGCTTGGCTTCTTTTTATTTTATGGAATTCACAGAGGTACACGCAGCCTGTATAAGGCCTACATGTGTGTACCTGTGCCCTACCTTCACAAAGCCCGCATGCACATGCTAGCTGATGAAGTGTCAGTCACGTGTTTTAGTTCAGAAAATTGCTTTTAGAGAGGCATCCATCCTCTCCCCTATCAGAAGTGATCCTTCTCAGGGGTTTTTTGGATCTCATTATGGTCTCTGTTTTTGCAGTTTGTAGCTTAGCTACCACCTCAGATTGGTTTTGTTCTATGAAATTTTCCTTGAATTGTTTTTCTTTTTTGTCAAAGTAAGTTTCTGAGTCTTCAAGGGAATCTAGTTCTCAATACCAGTAGTCTATGCCAGTGTTTTATTGCTTGTTTTTTTATTTTTGAATAATTGCATAGGTACACGTAGCCTGTATAAGGCTTGCATGTGTGTACACGTTCTCTGACCTTACACAGCTCGCGTGCACATGCTGGTTGTTAAACTATCAGCGGCATGCCTGTTGAGAAAATTTTTGTTTAGAGAGAGGCATTCATCCTCTTCCTTATCAAGAGTTATACCTCTCATGGATTTCCTTGATTTAATATTGGTCTTTGTCATAGCAGTCGACAACTTAGGTCTGATTACAATAATAGCTTTATTTTTCATTAAAAAGTTTTCCTCAAATTTTTCTTTCATAGGGTTTTTAGACAAGTATGAGAGTCTTCTTTCATCAACTGGTGTGTTATTGTTGGTGAATCTTTGTGATATTTTCTCAGGCCAGTAGTTTTCTTGTTCTTTACTTGTCGTCATTTTTCCTTTTTTCTTTGCGAGCATTAAATAAATAAAAAATCCTTTTATTTCTTGGTTAAGTAGTTGTTGTTTTGCATTAGTAACCGGGAAAAGTTTTTCTTTAATAATTCCCCTGCTATTTACTTAGGACAATAAGTATCTCATAGTCAAGCGAAATCCTATTTTGAGTTTGTTGTTCAAAGATCTTAGAAAAAAAATTAGTTTGAAAAGTTTGTTTAAATTGTTTTTCAAGAAGAAGTTATCTTGTTTCTAGCTTTTTGTTTATCTTTTCTTTTGTCTCTCAAAAAATCACTAGTTTCACTTTCATAACCTTTGACTTAAGACAAGGCATAAAAAATTAACGATTAATTAAAATCAACTAGACTTTATGTTTGTAGGGTCCATCAACTAGTCTAGGTTAGAGCCTTGATTTAGGTTGGAGAGGAAACTCTTCAAGGATGCAAAACATACATAAGAGTCTGTGCTAGGGAGTGTTAAAAGTCCAGTATCATGAAAGTTATCTGGGACCCCCCTCTAACATAGGGGATAAAAATGAGGTCCCGTGCGGAAAGGTAGTGGAGATAACCCCTCCAAAGCTAGACCAAGCGCAGTGGGGAACGCATATAGAGGGATTGTTTTGGGATTTCGTTGATTGCATTTGCCATGGAGCTTTGTCGGTCTCGAATCCATTCGAGGTCCTCAGTTGTCTTATGGACCACGTTTTTTCGATACCCTTGATAGGTTTCAGGCTTGATACCCTGCTCATTGCGGTCCACCCGACTATCGACTGTACCCACCTAGTGACTGTTCACGCGTTGGCAACCTAGTTGCCATTATTTTAGGGACATACATAGGTGACTGTGAGGGTAGACCATGGTACCTAGAATAGACATTAGGCCACACTTTGCATATTATAACTGGAGCATGCTTCCATATTCAAGTTTCACTTGCACTGGTAAGTTTCCCTAATGTTAGTTGTTGTAACTGTTCTTCCAACTAGTTTAGTCATTACTTGTTTTATCTCGTAGGGACTTTTTCTAGGGTGTGTTGTTTTTGAATGAATAGAAAGCCCTAGTGTGTCTTTGATATTCTTACATAGTGGAGGATCACAAGCTCCACCGGTCACGAAGGCTTCTTGTCCTGCCACCGGTTACACTGGAGCCACCTTCGCCACCGCTAAGGTGAAAGCTAGACCAACAAGGGTCTTTTAAAGTGACCGGGTCACAGGAAACTTTGCCCAACCAACATCCGGAGGAGCCAACCATTTTAGACCTTGGATCAGAAGCTCTTGGTCGATTCAAAACTCCAACCACTAATGTTTTGGAGCCCATCATCATACAGATTTATCCTTACGAGCACTAGAGAGTGTCACACGTAGCAATGGAAACAAATGCTTCTACTTCTTTCGAGAATTATCCTATTCCCACTATGGTTGTCACCACAGGGGGTGTTCCACCTCCTAACCCACTGTCATCGGTCTGAGCCACCATGGTATTGACTGCCTCTACCTCGAGAAATGGTCTGATCCCATCTTTGGCGAAGGCCACTGCTCCTTTCACACAGAGTGCGATAGGCCCTCCGTTCTCATACGAGATGCCTAGCTCAGGTACAATCCATGTACTTTCCTACTCCACTTTATAGACTTTAGGTCTTGGGACAGGGAGATCTAACACTCCTCTACAAGGACCCATGGGGGGCACTTCATCTCCCTTTAACACTTTCCCTTATGGAGGAGGTCCTATACCTCCTTTATCCCCTTTGCTCGGTGGTTTCCACCAACATTCCACCGGGCTGAATGCAAACCATAGTTCATTTGGAGAAAGGATTCAAGGACCACCTTCTCATAATATGTTGGTAGGCTCAACACCATTTTATTTGTTCGGTGTGTTTGGTAACAACACTTTCTTTTCAGCTACTTTCTCGATTGGGGGAAAACCCGATTATGGAAAGCCTAATCCTATGCAGGGTACTATTCCTGCAAAGGTGGCAAACCTAGGAACTTCTTCTGCACCTTGAAATTCTTGGCGGGGATCAGTTCCTTCGTTAGGAATGTCAATCAGGGGAAACTCTTTTCCCAACCAATGGAACCCCGGGCAAGGTGCAGTACCTATGCCCATGGGGTTGGCATGGGGAAACCCTTCCCAAAGTCCTCCAAATGTAATGCACGCCCAACCATCGACTTCCTATTTCGAGAATCAACCAATGATGTCTCCTCAAATGCAGAATCCATATGTTGTTCATGGCCATGGTTTTTACTAGAACCTGGGCCAACAACCCAACTTTTCCTAGAAACCTGGTGTCAGTCAAACTTCGAGCCCATTTTTCCATTGTTATCACCAACAACCCAAACTACCTTTTATGGAAACCTTGCATTTGCCAGACTTAACAAGGTTTTTGAATGACCCTATTTATCATGATCTGCATTGGCCCCCTATGCCGATGAAGTTTCCTTCGGACATACCAAAGTTCGAAGCCAAGCCTAACGAAGATCCAGGAGATCATGCGACTACTTTTCACCTTTGGTGCTCATCTAATTCATTGAAAGATGACTCCGTATAGTTGTGATTGTTACAACATACTCTCATTGCGAGTGCTGCGAAATGGTACATTGAGCTTGACTGCTCAAGATACTCTTCCTTCGACAAATTGGCAATGGCTTTCCTAATCCATTTCCAATTATCTATGAGATACGACGTTGGCACATAATTGATGGCCAATTTTGAATAGACAAAAGCGGACCATATCTCTAATCACATCCGAGAATGGAGATGCCGAAAGAGTTTGATTAAGGTGCCAGTCCCACCATCATTCCTTCTTGAGTGGTTCCTTAAGTCTTTGGTCCCACAGTTATCCAAAGACGTCGCAACGTCGAGATTTTTTTTTGAAGACGATGCAATCATGCGAGCTCAACAACTTGAGCTAATTTATTTGCAGTCTGGTCTACTATATGAAATCTTGCCGGATGCACCACAATAAATACTTGATAAAACTAGACAGAGAGTTGAACCACATGCCAATGGTATTGTTGTTTCAGCACAAACAAATCCCATTGAACAACTAACGAAACAATTGTAGCAATTGTCTATACAGCATACAACGGCTAGCTAGACTATTGTTTCGACTGCTCCCCCTACCCAAACGTTGGATATACACAGTGTGCAATCGACAAATCTGAAGGCCACCCAGCATCCTGATGGAAAGAAAAAACAACGTAAGAAGGGTAAAGGGGATAAGAAACCCACTAATAATGTTGGCAGAGGAAACACTAAAAAACAGAAGTCGAAGTATCCATGTAATCTGTGTGCAGAAGACCACCCAACTCACCAGTGCCCTCAGCTTGCAGAGGCCCAAAATTTATTGTCACAGTAACAACCTGCTATGTTAACAAACCCATTTCAACATGGCCAAAATCTAACTCAAGCCTCTACAAGCAGGGAAGGGGGAAGTCAAGGACC
>JASDQU010218003.1:0-17710 GCA_032191745.1 Picea mariana | reverse complement strand
GCGTTTTTCAAAAAGTGGATACAAAATCGATTTATAGTAAGCAAAATATCACTTCTTCAATGGCGCACTTAATATCACTGTTGATTTTCAAGTTTGTTTAGATATGGAATGGGAAATTGCACCAGCTGCACATACATGGAATCTAACTGAAATAGAGCCACATAGTGTCTTTTGGCGTGAAGGGAAAAAAATTGAGAGTTAAAAGTCTCGGGGAGATGGAAATAACTATTATTAGCTCTTCAACACTTTCAGTTATATTAATGCCATACAATGGTATAAAAAACAGTCGTTCAATATTGATTCAAATCATATAATAGATGGTTACAACAAATATAATGTATTACACTGAAATAAATAAAAAAATATATTAATTGCCTTTAGTATCCCAAAAGGATAGTGAAGAGCTTCTATGAGATCAGTGTTCCACAAATTTCCATGATGCTTGCCAGTGCATCGAGGGATGGAAGATATGTTGTCGTTAAAATTAGACGAAGTTGATAGAGCAATGTGAGCCATTATAATTTCATCTAATTATTCGACCTCTCAATCTATATGTGATGGTGTGCCATCCCTCTCGACATCATATATACGATCCACGTGATGGTGATTATTAGACAAATCAGCCTCACCCTGGTCATGTGCAATCAAACATCGCACATTAAGTTAATAAAGATTATGAACAACCACCTTCAAGAATTTGATGGATTACCATCACGGGATAGTGCTATCAAAGTTTTATCGGGGATAGTTGTGAAAAATGGATTATTATAGATTAATTGTTTAGAATGTCATTCAGGTTTAAAATATAAATATAATTATAAAAAATGGATTATTATGTAGCATATTTTTATTCATCCTCCCAAATAATTAACAATGGATTGAAGTGTGAATGACCCAATGCCACGTTTAGAGTGGATTGGAGTGTGAACGACCTAATGCCACATTTAGAGTGTATTGAAATGTGAATGGCCTATTGCCACATTTAAAGTGGATTGGAGTGTGAACGGCCACGTTTAGAGTGGATTGGAGTGTGAATGGCCTATCGGTGCTCATTATCCACATTTATGTGGCTGTACTAATTACTCTACAATACTTAATTTTTTTAAACATCCAAAAACATTATAAATATATATGTTGACAAAGTTGCATAGGTTAGATCGTAAAATGTCATTAAATTATATTTTTGAGATATCGATAAGTATCAAATATTTATTTATTTTATTGATAAAATTGTAAATTATCAAATTTAGATTGCAAAAAGTTATTAAATGATAAAAATGAAACGCATGACCAAGAGAGACACCAATTTTTTGTATGAGACCTCCTTGTTGTTGAATTTTAATGCTTAGGTCATGCACATGTAGTTTATTTCAATTTATCATGTACTTGAACCATAAAGAACGTGAAAATACCATACACAACTGTTGAAGTAACCAATATACAAGAAGAATAACCATGCACAAGAACACAAGAGTTTATCCTCATAAAACCCTTCTCAATCAAGGGAAAAACCCAACATTCCTTTTCTATAGAGTCAAGAGAAGATCACCCACACCATGAACCCTAGAACACACAAGAGGGTGCTCCTTGACCTAGAAACTTATGCTTAAGATAAGTGTGCACTTCAACCATGCAACTTATCTTAAGAGAATGTTACAAGTGTGAGCGTGAGTTAGATCCACAATGGAGATCTCTTCCTATTTATACAAGACCTAGAACATAAAAAAGGATGTGTCTATTGGTACAATAGGTCCGACATGTTCAACTGAATAATATGATTAAAATCACTACACAATATTAAGTATCTTTTACATGGTGCGGCTCAGTTGTACCCTTCACAACACAAGTTAGGGTTACAACGAATCTTACTCTCAAACACTATAGCAAGGGATCCACACATCCTCTAGTGCTCATCCAATTGAGACACGTCCACCTATGCCAGCCACATGGATGTCACTCTCAATAGATTAAATCAACTAATTCCATAGGTGATCCAAGTGGATATTGGTGGCCACCCACCTATTCCAACTAGATCCTCTTGTTCATTTTTGTTTAGCTCTTTCTGTACTTCTTTCTAATTGTAGTTTCTACACTTATGGGGTTTTCTAAATCCCCACACATCCTACAGGTGGATACTGGTGGCCTCTCTCCTAATACAACTCGATTAATTTGTATGTTTTCATGTCAGCACATCTTGTTGTACTTCGAGGGTCGTTTTGGAGGCCTAAACAATGTTTTCTTGGCTCGCAACTGTCAAATTGTAGACAAATTTAGAGTTTAACTACAGAATGTGTATTTATCTGAAGGACCTTTCCAACGGGCTATCACATGTATAAAACAGAGGTCATATGAAAAAGTTATGACCTTGGGAAGTTTAGGTACCAACTTACACCAACTTACCCATAGGGGCCCACATGACTTTTGTCATTTCACCTTCTCAGGTTAGGTTTTTGGATGTCTAGGATTTTGGAATTCATGAGTAATATAGAAAATGCATATGGAGCCTCATTGTAATCCATTCTGCTCAGGCGAACAGACGTAGAAACCACATCTCTTCTCAGAGATAGCTAACATCATTCGAGCAAGTGTTTCACTTTTGTAGTTTTACAGTTTCAACCTATTTCATTATTCAATAGAAGATATTGTTCACTGGATATATTTGTTATTCCTCATATCTTTGTGTTTATTGTATTCAGATTGTTAATCAGTTCATTCCACTCCTAAATCAGGATCAGTGGTATCAAAGAGATCTTCTTTTCATTTATTTTTATTTGTGTATGTCCCCGACAAGATCTGTGTACAAGAAGTTGAGACTTGAACCAATTGAGTCATTACAAGACCGGTCGCACCTATCCCAAAAACATACCATGGGGGATGATAAGAAAGATGATGGAGAAGGATATCCTATTAAATTTTTTCTCGAGGAAGCCTTCATGTGACAAAGGAATGAAATGATGGACAACTTTGCGTAGATCCTTCAACGACATACCACAGGAGAAGCATCTTCATCAAGCGACCATGCAATCCCCTTCAAGGTATAAGTAAATTTTGATATTCCATTATTTGAAGGACTGATAGATGCAAATGTTGTAGATAAATGGTTGAATCTGCTCGAAGGATATTTTTCGGTCCATAATTTTTCGGATAGGGAAAAATCAATTTTGCACTCCTCAAGGTCGTTCCCCATGTTAAAGACTGGTGGGATACTTACTTTGAGCAATGGGATGTGGAGGAATCTACAATGTTTGTGGTTGCCCCTACATGGGATTCCTTTTGGGATGCCATTAAAGAACAATACTACCCTATTGGAAGCTATGAGGACTAGTACACCAGATGGACCACCCTATGTCAAGAAAGGGACCAGAAAATACTAGATTTCACTAATATTTTCCATACCCTACACACCAAATTGGGTATCAAAGACTCTGAGGATCATCTAGTGCTCAAATACCGCGGTTTTTTGGATAGATACATTCAAACAGAAATGGATTTTCTGGACATCGCCTCATTGGGCACGACTTATAGATACAAACCCCTCACAGCCGAAGCAAAGAAATGGCAGCCCCAACCCACACAGTAAGGGACCAAGTCAACATGGCCTCCCTTAGGACAACCAGTCCAAGATGCAACATAAGAAGGGCAATGAGAGTATGAAGAAGGACACGAGAAAATAGTGTGAGTACCATAAAATCCCTTGAAACAACACTGAAGAATATTACTTCAAGAAACCCCTCATTGTCGAGATGAAGTCTTTCGAGTCAAAGGCCGATTCTAATTTCGAATCAAATCCTGAAGGAGGGAAGAAGATTATCAATGTTGAACCCAGTGCCACTGTTACTACCACCAAAGCATGGCTAAGCGAACCAAAAGAACCAAAGGAAGGGGAACGTTTCTTTCACTCATAGATGTGGGTAAAGGGGGCTCTACTTCATTTCATTATCGATAGTAGTAGTAAGAAGAACTTGATTTTAGCAAAGGTCACCAAGCGGCTGGACCTGCCAATGGCATCTCATCTGTATCCCTACACCATAGGCTGGCTTTGCCAAGGAAGAGATCTTCGTGTCAGTCAAAACTGCCATCTTCCCTACAACATCAAGCCTTTCAAAGATGAGGTACTATGTGATATTTCTTCCCTTGAATTTTGTGATTTTATTCTAGGACAACCATATTTGTGGAAGAGTCATGTTGTGTATGAGTCTAGACCCTATAATGTTATTATTACTTTGGGTAGAAAATTGTATAAGAAACTAGAGGTAGCGTAGCCTACTTCTATTTATTTAATCTCTGCTAATAAATGCAGTAATGTCATCTCACAAACTGAGAAGTTCATATTCTTTATGATCTGTGCTCATAGTAAGCAGAAGGTCACTACAACATCCATGGCTTCTACATGGAGCATCTCTTTGCAATAGAATAAAGTGGACATGATCGTGGAAGAATACAGAGACATATTCTCCTCACCTATAGGGGTACCCACACACTCCCAATTCAAGTATCCAATTGATTTGACCCCCAACACACCTCTACCTAATGGACCAGTTTATCATCACTCGCTGATGGAAAATGACGAAATCAGGCGTCATATATAAGAGCTTCTTCAAAAGGGCACATCAGAACCATCTCCTCCCCTTGCAGAATCCTGATTGTACTGGTGCAAAAGGAGGACGAGACTTGGTGACCTGCATTGATTATAGAGCCTTAAAGAAAATAACAGTCAGGAACCGATACCCCATTCCTAGGGTTGATGACCTTATTGAACAACTCAAGGGGGAAATTTTCTTCACCAAGATTGACCTAAAGTCTGGCTACCACCAGGTTCCCATCAAACCAACTGGTGTATGTAACACAACCTTAAAATCTAAAGAAGGTCACTTCGAATGGCTAGTCCTGCCCTTTGGCTTAACAAATGCACCAACCACTTTCATGAGGTTGATGGATGATGTAATGAGACCCTTAACCAACTTTTCATCCACAACTGAATGTGGGAGGAGCACATGCAACATATTCAGTAGGTTTTGAGCAGTCTGCAACAACACAAGCTATATGCCAACTTGGAAAAATTCTTTGTTGGCATGAACAAGGTCTGATAATTGGGCTACATTGTTGATTAGCATGTGGTACATGTTGTTCTAACTAAGATCCAAGTCATTTGTGACTGGTCATCCCCAACCACACTGACCGAGCTTCAGATCTTATTGGGACTAGCCAACTTCTACCGATGGTTTGTGTTGGGATTCTCCCATATTGCATGGGCCCTCAGCCATGAGAACAAGGGTGGTGGTAGAACCAAGTTCATGTGGGGAAGGAACAACAATGAGAATTTTATGATCTGAAGAATCACTAGTGCTCAGATCCAATACTCTCCTTTCTTGATCTGCAACAACCGTTCGAGATTGAGATTAATGCATCTGACTATGCTGTGGGCATATTTCTGACTAAACATGACCATCCGGTGGCATACCATAGTGAGACACTCTCAGATATTGTTTGTAAATACCCAACCTATGACAAGGAAATGTATTCCATTATATAAGCATGTCATCAATGGAAACATTACATTTGGGAAAAGAGACGATCACACACACTGATCACAAGCCTTTTCAGTTCATACAAACACAGGGGAAATTGTAGAACGATTGCCATAAGAAGTGGTCCACCTACCTGTAACAGTTCCATATCAACATCAATTATAAGACAGGTATCCCAAATACAGTCGCTGACTGCCTCAGTTGACCTCCTGTGTCTGCACTCATCACTTTTCTCCATTCCTGTGGACATGAAGCATCTGAGTGGCTCCAACTTTATCATCAAGATCTGGAATTCACCACCACCTATCATCTATTGGGTACATGCATGAATATCATCGATTTTCACATTCAGGATGAAATCTTATGCCACCTAGGCCATCTCTGTATTCCTACAAGTGAGCGTGCAAAGATGATTTTGGAATACCACTACAGTCGTACGGAAAGACATTTTGGCATGGATAAAATTGTGGTCATTCTTCAGAAATATTTTTATTGCCCAAAACTTTGACAAGACATCAAAAAGTATATCAGATCTTGTAATGCATATGCCATTTCCAATCCAACCATTAATAAGGAAGGCTTATACACCCCTCTTCCTACACCTAAGAAATCTTGGGAATCCATCTCAATTGATTACATGTTGGGCCTTCCGTCCGCCAAGAAAGGAAATGACTATGTATTTGTGGTCGTTGATTGGTTTTCGAAGATGGTCATCCTCACAGCCTGCAAGAAGAATATCATAGTGGCAGATACTGGCAATATCTTCTTTGAATGAGCGTGGGTCCATTTTTGGATACCACAGACCATCATCTTCAACCGGGACAATAGGTTCCTCAACACATTTTGGTTGAGTCTCTAGTCATTGTTGGACACCAAGATCAAAAAATCCACTGCTTTCCACCCCAAAAAAAATGACCAATTAGAGGTTATCAATCGAATGATTGTGCACATCTTGCGCATGTACAATTCTAAGCATCCATGTACATGGGACGAGAGCCTCCCCTATGTTCAACATAGTTACAACATGGCTATCCATAGCTCCATTGGCCATAGGCCATTTCAGGTGGGTCTCAAATTCTAGCCCTTCAAAACCATTGATCTTGCACTTCCTCTTGCCACCATAGAGACAAAATATTCCCATGATTAGTTTGTGATCGATAAATCCACCAAATTCATTGATTAGATTCGACACATCTGCCAACAAGTCCAGGATATTTTGGAGAAATCCAATCCTAAGTATAAGAAATGCCATGATCAACAGAGGGTACCACACTAGTTTCAGGTTGGCGACAAAGTCTGGTTAGATTTTAGAAGGAGCATCTCACCGAGCCCCATCGGAAGCTTCACCCACTTCGTTATGGGACTTAAAATATCATCAAGGATGTGGTTAGTAATGATTTTGAGTTCAACACTCCATGCTTCCTTGGCCTGCATCCAGTGTTCAATGTGGACCTCCTTCGGCCATATTTTCCACCATTTTTGGACACCTCATAGATTTCATAGAAACTGACACCATTATATCTCAACCTTGACTACATGGAACAAGAATCCATTGAGCAGATAGTGGACATAGGTCAAGGGCACTCGCCAACAGAGGATCCATTTTTATCGAGTTGTCAAGGCAGGGAAACTCCTAGACCAATGCAAGTGGCTCACCTGGGGCCAAATCTAGCAGATGTTTCCTCACTTGATGGGGGAACTCGATGCAATGGAGACCATTTATTCCTAAGCGGTAGGATTGATCCGAGTGGATATTGGTGGCCACCCACCTATTCTAACTGGCTCCTCTTGTTTGTTTTTTTTCAACACATTCTTCTGTACTTATTTGTAATTATGGGTTATATACTTCTGGGGATATATGAATCCCCACACATCCTCCAAGTGGATATTTCTTGCATCTTGCCTAATCCAACTGGATTATTTTGTATGTTTTCATGTCATTACATCCTGTTATACTTCCAGGGCCGTTATATAGGCCTAAACAATGGTTTTTTGGCTCTCCACATTCAAACTGTAGACTGATTCAAAGTTTGATAGCATAATGTGTATCTCTCTTAAATACCTTCCCAATGGGCTATCACATGCCTAAAATAGAGGTCATATGCAAAAGTTATGAAAATGGGAAGTTGAGGTACCAACTAACACCAACTTACCCATAGGGGCCCACATGACTTTCAGCATTTCACCTTCTAGGGTTAGGTTTTTGGATGTCTATGGTTTTGGAATTCGTGAGTAATATCAAAAATTCCTATGGAGTCTCATTATAATCCATTCTTATCAGACAGATGTGTGTAGGATGCATGTAGCATCCACATATCTTCTCAGAGATAGCTACCACCATTCGAGCAAGTGTTTCAATTCTACAGTTTTATAGTTTCAACCTATTTCATTACTCGATAAAAGACATTGTTCATTGGATATCTATGTTATTCTTCATATCTCTGTGTTTATTTTATTCAGTTTGTTAAATAAGTTCATTCTGCTCCTAAATCCAGATCAATAGGAGTACCATCTGGAGAACCATCTCAAGTCAACTCAACTAAGTCCATAGGATCCAGACAGGAGACCATTTCAAGTCATCTCAACTCAGTCTAGAGGAGCATGACTAGATACCAAACATCATGTCAAATCATTCCAGAGGATTATAACACACCCATCACATGGACTCTCTCACATATCATCTTAACTCAAGCCAGAGGAGAATGACCTGGAGAATGTCTCATGAAGCTACAATCAACAACACTCCCTCTCAGCTAGGGAGGAATTCTCCATGAGGCCAAGTCTCTCACAAAAGTACTCAAACTTCATCCTGGAAAGCGGTTTGGTGAAGACATTTGCAACTTTCTCATGTGTAGAAAGGAACTACACACGTATTTATTTCCTTTGCACCATATGTATGATGTAATGGTATTTGATCTCAATGCGTTTTGATTTATCGTGAAACACAGGATTCTCGGAGAGCTTCACACAACTCTAGTTATCGCAATGGATAATAGTGGAATCCATCTCATGAACAAATAAGTATGCAAGGAGCTTGCAAATCCACAATACTTCGCGGACTGCCACACATAATGCAATGTACTTTGCTTCTCCGGTACTCAAAGCCACAAAAGTTTGTTTCCTGCTACACCAAGAAACCATGGAGAACCCCAAAGTAATACAACAATTGGATGTGCACTTCTGGTCCACTTCGCTCCCTGCCCAATATGCATCAACATATCCCTGCAATCTCATTTCTACACTAGAGGCATATCTCAGACCATAACCAACTGTTCCTCGTAGATATCTCAACACAGGTTTCGTCGCTATGCAATGTGTCTATCTCGACTAACTCATAAACTGACTGAGTATACTCACTACATAAAATATACCAGGTATGGTGTTAACCAAATACATCAATGATCCAATAATTTGTCTGTAAATATGTGGATCAATATCTCCTGGCTCGGAAGAAGCCTCATTCATCTTCTTCAAATTCATCACCATCGGTGTAGGCATGGATTTACACTATCTCATTCTGAATTTATTCAATATCTCGACTGCATATTTTCCTTGACTCAAGAGAATATCATCAGTCCTCTGCCATACTTCTAGTCCCAAAAAGTAGTGCATCATACCAAGGTCCTTCATCTTGAATTCAGAAGTCAATGCATGCTTTCACTCATCAATAAGACTTTATGAACTGGTGAGGAATAAGTC
Organism: Picea mariana; assembly: GCA_032191745.1. NCBI lineage: Eukaryota > Viridiplantae > Streptophyta > Pinopsida > Pinales > Pinaceae > Picea > Picea mariana. The sequence goes on along the minus strand of JASDQU010218003.1, from coordinate 8,483 downwards.
AACAACATACAGGACCAAAATCAGGCACTCGTCACCAACAATCTGATAGTATAGGTTGGAAACAACCAGGATCTTGTTGAAGCCCAAACTCATCAAGTATCGGCCATCAATATTCTCATACCAAGCACAAGGTTCCTGTTTTAGTCCATATAGGGATTTCTTCAACCTGCACACATGAGACTTCTGCTCATGTATCACGAATCCATATGGCTAGTCGATGTAAACTTCTTCCTCAATATCATCGAAAAAGGTTGTCTTTACATCCATCTGATGTAGTCTCCAACCCATGGATGCCTCTAGGGAAATGATCCAATGGATGGAAGCGTATCGGGAAACATGAGCAAATTTCTCCTCATAATTTATTTTGTCCACCTAAGAGAATCCTCTAGCCAGAAATCTCACTTTTTACTTCTCGACACTTCCATCAGTTGCATGTTTGATCTTATAGATCCACTTGGAAGTTACTACATACTTCCCTTCTGGTCTCGGAACAATATCCCACACATCATTCTTCATGATGGACTGATACTCTTCGATCATGAAATATTGCCAAACCTGCTGACCTACTACTTCTCCATGACAAGAAGGCTTAGTACCAATGATGTGGCTCATAGCTTAAACATAGCTCTAAAATATATGTGGTCTCTTTCTCTCTCGGAATGTGCCACGAGGAGTTGCATGTTCCTCTACCTTCTACAGAGTTTGTCGATCCCAAGTAGGCCTATTATGGCCTACTGCAATGTATCTAGGAACATCAACTAGATCTATGGGATCAAATGGATCAACAAATGGCTCCCTCTAAATTGCTTAAGGGAGAGAAGCTATTGTCTCTTCATTCTTGTCATGATCAATATCCATATGAGATTATTTGGATCTTTGAAAGGTTATCTCTTCCTCAAAGGTGACATCTCTACTAACCTCAATCTGTCTCTCACTATGTATGTATATCCGATATTCCTTCGAAGATTCATTGTACCCCACAAATATACCCTTTTTGCCTAAAGGGTCTAGCTTGGTCCTCTTCTCCTTGTGTACATGAATGTATATTGGACACCCAAATATCCTGAAGTGTCCAACCTCAGGATTCGCTCTAGTGAAATCTTCTTCGGGAGTCATGTTCTTCATAATTTGATGAGGACTCCTATTCTAAATATACGTAGTTGTCATGGATGGTGCTGCCCACATAATCATAGGTAGATTCTGATCATGTATCATTGCTTTGCTTGCCTCAGTAATGGTTATGTTCTTCATTTCTACAACCCCATTTTTCCAAGGGTTATAAGGAACATTGTACTCCCTCTTGATCCGTCCCTCAATACATAAATCATTGAAATCCTTGGATTTTTACTCGCCTCCATTATTTGATCTCATCACCTTGATCCTCCTCCTGGTCAGGTTATCAACCCTATATTTAAACTATTGAAATCTCACAAGGACTCCATTGATGGTATTCAAGAAGTGTATCCATGTCTTCCGAGAATGATCATTGATGAAGAGCACATAATACAAATGTATGTTCAAGGAAGAAACAATCAGGGGTCAAAAAACATCTGAATGTATCAAGTCCAAGATCCCCTTGGATCTGCTGTCACTGCTCAAGTACCCCTTGACATTCTTTCAAAGAGAAAAACCTCTTCAAATTCCATTATGATGAACATGTATCTTTGGGAGGCCTGTTACCATATTCCCTAGAGTAGGAAGGAATCTATAATTTAAATGAGCAAGTATCATATGCCATAGCTCGCTCAAACTGATAGTATCATGTAATAGGGTCTGGACTTGTCAGACAATCAATCTGTACAAATGTTTTTCTTGAACACCAATCACCCAAGCATAATCCATGTGTGAGTTCTTGTGTTGTGCAAGAACTTTTCCTTCAATGAAGGTAACCTTGTAGACTTTATCCTCTAAGGAAATAATAGAGACAAGGTTCCTTTAATCCCAGGTACATATAGTACCTCACTCAAGTGACATGGTATGTCAAAATCTAGTTGGAATGTAGAAGTTCCAACTCCTTTAACAATATATCTGGCATTATCTCCAAGTACAACATGTAGACGAGACTCTTTCTCAACAAGGTCTGTAAGATGTTCTCTGTATCTAGTCATGTGTCTCGAAGCACCATTGTCAATTAACCAAATGTCACTATCTATAGGAACTGTACCTGAGCATGATGATATGAAGAAGAATGCTTCATCTTTTGTGTCTTCATCTCTCTGATGTGGTTCTGGATCAACATCTGTAGTGGATGCAAGTTGTCTTCCTTTTTTCCTCATAGGACAATTTCTCGCAATGTGTCCATACTTGTCACATTTGAAACATTCAATCCTTGATATGTATTTTCTCTTTTCATGACTTGGAGTTGCTAAAGTTTTCTTTTCTTTGAATGCTTTGCTAAAACTTCTTGTATTTCTTCTTCCTCTCTTTGCATGAGAAGCAATATCGTGGTTTTCATCATGATGGGAGTCTTGCACTCCTTTGGCTATATGTATGGTTTCTTCCTCGATGAAATGTGTCCATAGACAATCAAATTCAGGTAGATCTGATCTTCCTCTAATACTTTGAAGAAATTGTTCCCAATGTCTTGGAAGATCATTTAGAGTAGTCATGACAAGTTCTCTGTCTGTTATGGTTTCTCCAATGACACCTAGTTGATTTCTGATCTCTGAGATCCTCATGAAGAAGGTGGAATGGGTGTCAGCTTTAGTCATATTGATATTTTGAATTTGATGCTTCAATGTAAGAGCTATGTTTGTGTTGTTTCTCTCAAACATATTATTTAATGCATCATACATCTCATAAGTTGTTTTCAAGGTAGAAATATGAGGTAGTAGATGATCTCTTACTGAATAGATTCTTATCTTCCTTTCTTTGACATCATATTCCTTCCAATCATCCTTCTCTTCATCGGTAGTTGATTCTGGTAAAGTCTTTTCTATCAAACTCAATAGGTCATCCTCTTCCAGAGTGATTTTTTTTCTTGATTTCCAGGAACTGAAGTTGCTTGATCCATCAAGCCTATCTTCCACCAAATTTTTGTTCCTAATGGTCTGTAGATTATTCAAAAACCCTAATGGCTAGGCTAGGATAGAAAATTTAGGCTTCATTGGACTTATGACTACCAGCAATAAGCATTGGAAAGTCAGAGGAACCCTCGTGATCTGCAAAAATCCTTCAATGAGCTGTAAAAACCCTAGAGGTCGAAATTCTGTAGAAACCCTAGGGGCCAAAAGTAAAAAGATATTTGATTTTGAAAAAGATATTTTTTGGAGGTGTGATGAAGGAGTTCATACACCCCTATGCAAAATTCATCCCCAATGTTCAAGTGAAAGGTGAACAAATTGGCAAAAGAAGGAGGGTCATTTTTGTAGTTGCAGCAAGAAGGTGACAACTGGCTTTTCAATGGCTTGTGCAATGGATCTTTGGGAAATATTCTCTGATACAATGTTGAATTTTAATTCTTATCTCATGCACATGTATTTTATTTCAATTTATCAGGTACTTGAAGTATAAACAATGCAACAATACCATACACAAGTGTTTTCGTAACCAAGATCACAAGAAGAATAACCATGCAAAAGAACACAAGAGTTTATCCTGGGAAAACCATTCTCAATCAAGGGAAAAACCCGACAATCATTTTCTATAGATTCAACAGAATATCCCTCACACCATGAACCCTAGATAACACAAGAGGGTTCTCCTTGACCTAGAAACTTGTGCCTAATATAAGTGCACAATTCAGCCGTACAACTTGTCTTGAGAGAATGTTACAAGTGTGTGAGTGAGTTAGATCCACAATGGGGATCTAATCCTATTTATACAATACCTAGAACATAAAACATGATGTGTCTATTGGCACAATAGGGCCGACCTATTCAACTAAATAATATAATTAATCATTACACAATATTAATTATCTTTTAATGGCTGGGCCGACTTGTACCCTTCACAACACAAATTAGGGTTACAATGAATCTTACTCTCAGAAAATATAGCAAGGTATCCACACATCCTCTAGTGTTGAGCCACTAGGAACATGTCCACTTGTTCTCAACTACAAATACATCACTCTCAACATATTAACTCAACTAAGTCCATAAGAATCAGACAGGAGACCATCTCAAATCCTATCAACTCGGTCTAGAGGAGAACGAAAAGATACCACACGTCATCTCAACTCAGTCTATAGGAGTATGACACACCCATCACATGGGATCTCTCATAGATCATCTCAACTCATTCTAGAGGAGAATGATGTGGAGAATGTCTCATGAAGTTGCGATAAAAAACACTTATGTGTGGGACAATGGACCCTCATTCATGCAATGATTTGAATGATAAAGTCTACAGAGGTGTACATACCCTACCATCCTTTGGATTTGAACCTATGATCTATAAGGAGGAAACACATGTTCTCAACCATTAGTCCCACCATGACTAAGTTAGAAAATATGTTAGGTTCCATAATCCAAATTGGCAGTCCCATTTACATCTAACAAAATGCATGAAATATGGTTAAATGAATTGCATGAACGACATTAATGATCCATATTTAGAAGCGGAACAAACTAATTAACAAACTGAATACAATAAACATATATATATGAAGAAAATCATGGATATCTAGTGAACAATATCTTCTATTGAATAAATGAAATAGGATGAAACTATAAGACTGCAGAACTGAAATACTTGCTCAAATGGTGGTATCTATCTCTGAGAAGAGATGTGGCTACTACGCGAATCCATATGAGCAGAATGATTACAATGAGGCTCTAGAGGCCTTTTTGATATTACTCATGAATGCCAAAACCATAGACATCTAAAAACCTAACCCTAGGAGGTGAAACCCCAAAAGTTATGTGGCCCCCCATGGGTACGTTGGTAGCTCAACTTCCCAGGGTCGTAGCTTTTGCATACGACCTTAGTTTTAGTCACGTGATAGCCCATTGGAGAGGTCTTTCAGATAAATACACATTATGCCACCAAACTATGACTCCGTCTATATTTTTACTGTGGTGAGACAAAAAAAAATTGTTTAGGGCTCCAAGACAACCCTAGAAGTACAACAAGATGTGATGACATGAAAACATACAAAATAATCCAGTTGGATTAGGTGAGAGGCCACTAGTATCCACTTGTAAGATGTGTAGGGATACAGAAATACTGAGAAGTGTAGAGCCTAGAATTACAAAAAAGTACAAAAGAACATGTTGAACCAAAATCTGATAAGAGGATCCAACTAGAATAGGTGGGTGGCCACCAATATCCACTTGGAGAAATCCTTCCCCCTTAGGAATAAATGGTATCCATTACATTGATTTCCCCCATCAGGTGAGGAAAATTCTGCTATATTTGGCCCCGTGTGAGCCACTTGCCTTGGTGTAGGATTCTCCATACTTGAAGGAACCATCTTTCTTTCGTACTAGTACAACTGGGGCTGAGTATGGGCTTCTACTTTTTGTGATAATCACACATTTTAACAAGTCTTGAACTAACCTTTCTATTTCTATTTTATGATGATGGGGGTATCTGTATGGTCTAATCTTGACTGGGCTTGACACTGGTTTAATTTCAATTAAGTGTTCAATTCTTCTTTGTGGAGGTAAGTCCATGGGGAGGTCTTGAAACACCTTCTTGTATGTTTGAATTAGTTCTTGGATTTCTGAGTTTTTAGAGTCTAGTTCTAGCTCTTGTATAACCAGGAATGCAATTGTATAATAATGTATAAAATATAAATAATTGATAAAAATATGATGATTTACAATTGAGATGGAGGGCTTGTTTATATACCCACACAGGGGTGCCCTTTCACCACTAGACATGTCCTTTCATTATTAATAATTACTATTTACTAACTAACTATTTACTAATTAATTATTATGTTATGAACATCTTATTTATATATTATGTTATGAACATCTTATTTATATATATTTATGTTCATAACACCTACTCACCTTCCAACTCCAACAAAGCTATTGTTTTCCACTCATATCATCCTAATGTATCCACATTTGGAATTGAAGAATCACTTAAGGAGGATAGACCAAGGTCATGAATCTTAATTAACAAGTTTTACGGAAAATGAAAATCATGCTCTGATCCAACCAAAGGGTCTTACCATCATATGACTTCTTTCCATTATCTGCATTCCACACCAAGCATGAGCTAATAATTGGAAATGCCTCCATCAATGCCTTCTAGCATATTGAGCCATTTTGAGTGTTTTTTATAGGCATCTTGATCCAATCTATGAAAGAAACCCTTGATAAGTACTTGGAGGACAATACTCTACCCCATAGCATATAATTATGTAGCAGTCTCCACAAACCTTTTTCCACCAAGGCATGACAAAACCAAACCAAATTCTTGATAATCCATCCACCTAGCTCTTTCAGCATGGCCAACTTTGTCCACTTGACTAAAGGGAAATGTATATTCTCGACATTGCTGGCCCATAAGAAATGAAAACATAATTTTCTCATTTTATGGAGAATTCATTTAGGAATTTTYGYAGTTKTTACCCAGTAAATTGGGATATTGTTCAACACAACATTTAGAAGCACCAATCARCCTCTCCTTGAAAKCCAACKATGGGCCTAGAAYGAGATTYRWTTTTGAGTTTTAGCATAGAGCCACAACMCGTCTATGAATGAATATCCACTTGGTTTCATATCGAAACCCAAATATTTAATCCCATCATCAATTTTTTTTTGAGCAAATGACAAGCACTCTTTCAACTATACTATTCCATCSTCCTRTAAACCCTTGATGAGAACCRAGTATTTTTCTTTGTTTACTTTCATTCCTATAGAAATACAAAAAATATCTAGGATGGTTTAATAAGATTGAAACTCTGAGCTTATCCCTCCACCAAACAAAATTACATCATCAACAAAGAAAAGATGCAAAAGAACTTAAGTGTTTGAGATTCAAATGCCTTTTAATAGTCCTTCTCTTCGAGATTTTTTTATTAAAAGACTTAGGCCTTCAACAACAAGAATAAAAATAAAGGGAGAAAGAGGGAAACCATTTATTAGTCCTCTTAAAGAATGAAAAGACGGAGAAGGAACACCATTAACTAGGACACCAAAAGAAGGGGATTCAATGCAACCCATTACCCAATTGATCGATTCTAGGCTCATGCCCAACTAGATCAAAGAAAGTCTAATAAAAGTCTGGCTTACTCTATTGTATGCATTAGAGAGGTCAAGTTTCTTGACAAAAGAAGGAATGTTATTATTCTTAACAGAATGAATCACTTATTGAGTAATGGACACAACGTCATGGATTTGGTGATTGAAAACGAATTTGTATTGTTCTTCATAGATGAAGCTACTAAAAATTGGTTTTAATTTATTTACAATAAGTTTTGCATTGATTTTATAAATGATATTGGAAAATTAAATAGGCCGAAATTATTTGAAAGAAGACAAGGAGGGGGATTTAGGGACCAGGGAAATATAGGTAGAGTTGAAAGAAACCCACATCCTTCCCGAACCTTTTGATTCATTTACCACCTTGAGAATATCCTTCTTAATCGAATCATATAATCCCAGAACTTTTGAATATTTTTCTACAATCTATAAACAAATATTGGATCGACGAGTTGGATTCACAAATAGAGCATTATTTCGGCCTGCACTAACCTCTTTTTAGGCCATTGTCCCAGGTTAATATCTTGTTATCCATTTCCATTCATAGAAACAATTTTAATTTTAATGGAGCCTTATTTACCCAAATATATTTCCAAAACCATTTCCTCTCACCTGTAAAATCTTCTTCTGCCAAAAGTTTATATCCCATCTTTTCAGAGTGCCACCCATTTTTATCATTTCCTATCAAGAAAAGAGAATATTCTTCACCATATTTTAGTTGTATGAAGTTTGATTTTAGAGAAGCAATATACTCCTCCCATATTTAATCCTGCTCACCTTCCAACTCCAACAAAGCTATTGTTTTCCACTCATGTCATCCTAATGTATCCACATTTGGAATTGAAGCATCACTTAAGGAGGATAGACCAAGGTCATGAATCTTAATTAACAAGTTTTATGGAAAATGAAAATCATGCTCTGATCCAACCAAAGGGTCTTACCATAATATGACTTCTTTCCATTACCTACATTCCACACCAAGCATGAGCCAATAATTGGAAATGCCTCCATCAATGCCTTCTAGCATATTGAGCCATTTTGAGTGTTTTTTATAGGCATCTTGATCCAATCTATGAAAGAAATCCTTGATAAGTACTTGGAGGACAATACTCTACACCATAGCATATAATTATGTAGCAGTCTTCCAAAACCTTTTTCCACCAAGGCATGACAAAACCAAACCAAATTCTTGATAATCCATCCACCTAGCTCTTTCAGCATGGCCAACTTTGTCCACTTGACTAAAGGGAAATGTATATTCTCGACATTGCTGGCCCATAAGAAATGAAAACATAATTTTCTCATTTTATGGAGAATTCA